>PVJH01003279.1:0-146007 GCA_004026705.1 Nesogale talazaci
GAGGGAAATACAGCGAGACTTCCCAGAAGTCTCAGGAGAAGGCCATGCCCACATAGAGGCCTCATTGGCTACTCAATGGCTATCTCCAGATTAACAGGCTAAACTCCACCCCTACATTTCAATCATAAAATTAACATAAGTACATGATTGCCACATCCTTTACCTCTTATGTGCCTGTCTCACTCAATCAATTGTTGGGAACTACAAATATATATGGATAGATGAGCCATAAGTAATTTCATTTTACCCCATCTGGAAAATACCTGTTTGCATACATCAGTGGATTTAACAGTTTTGACATAACTCTTGACTTTCTTTCACGTCTTAACTTAGAAATAATCAGATCCACTGACAATTTACTTCCTAGTATTAGTTTGATTTCTGTTAAGGGAATGTATATTTTTAGCTAGCTATTTAAAATTCTTTATGTATGTACTTTTAAAGATATTAACATTTCTTCTCAATATTTTGTTTGATTTCTAGTCCACTCAGTGACATAAAAATGTCTGAAATAAGATTCAGCTGTCTCTCTTGGGATCAAGTTACAACACTAGATCACGTGTTAGACGAAGCAGTTCCAATACACGGAAAAGGACATTTTCCCACTATGGAGGTAAAACCAAAAGATATCATTCATATTGTGAAAGACCAACTCATAGAGCAAGAGATCATCATTAAAGATACTCGATTGAATGGTTCCACAGCAAGTTACATACTTGCAAGCCATAATGGAATCCACTATAAGGATTTGGACATTATTTTTGGTGTCGAACTTCCAAGTGATCGAGAATTTCAGGTTATTAAGGATACAGTTCTAAGTTGTCTACTTGACTTTTTACCAAAGGGTGTTAAAAAGGAAAAGATCACAACAACGATCATGAAAGAAGCCTATGTGCAGAAGATGGTTAAAGTTTGCAATAATCACGATCGCTGGAGTCTCATCTCTCTCTCAAACAACACTGGAAAGAATATAGAACTAAAATTTGTGAATTCACTCAGACGACAATTTGAATTTAGTGTTGATTCCTTTCAAATTATTCTTGACTCCATGTTAGATTTCTACGTTGACAAAGAGGTTTGCCTAAGCCAAGGATCCTATCCTGTTGTGGTAGCTGAAAGTATGTACGGAGACTTTCAGGAAGCGCTGACACATCTGCAACACAAACTTATATCTACCAGAAAACCTGAAGAGATTAGAGGTGGTGGCCTTCTCAAGTACAGCAACTTGTTAGTCCGTGACTTCAAACCAGCGTGTGAAAGAGAAATCAAGACCCTGGAACGTTACATGTGTTCTAGGTTCTTCATTGATTTTCCTGATGTAAATGAACAACAAAAGAAAATCGAATCATACCTCCAGAACCATTTCATAGGTGAGGAAAAGAGCAAGTATGACTACCTTATGACGTTACGTGGAGTTGTGGATGAAAGCACTGTTTGCCTCATGGGTCATGAAAGAAGGCAAACTCTTAACATGATCACACTTATGGCTTTAAAAGTACTTGGAGAACTGAATATCTTACCCAACACAGACAACGTAACTTGCTTTTATCAGCCTGCACCATACTGTCTTCCTGGGGCAAGTAACCCTAGATATTATGTAACTTCTGGACCACCACCTATTTTCTTTCAGCCATACCACTCGCGGCACTCTCACGTGCCAAATGGTATGATTTAAGACACATGCGCATATACACAACAGGAACTTGCTTTTAATCATACATCTCTTAAAGCAAGTTTTTATGTATTCTAGATCTACTTTTACTTTATGAGTGTAATCCATCATTTATAGCTTAAACATTAAGTATAGTATTTTAAAATTAACTCTTTAAAAATTTTTAAATATTATTGATTGATAAGAACAATTTCCAAAGTTATGGACCACTTAAATCATAACCAAATCTTGATAACTATTCTCAATGACTTTCAAATTGTTGCAACAAATACAATATGGAAGTTTTCATCTTTTATTGAAATATAAAAATAGACTCATTTTCAAATAGAGGGACATTGAAGATACATGCTTACAATATTCAGATACCTTTATTACCAGCTTTTATGGTAACACCAGAGAATTTTCAATACCTAATTAAAAATGCTTAATCTCAAACAGATTCAGAAAACATCAAAACCCTGCATTTTGCCGTTTCCCAATTAAATTTAGTACAAAATCCTACTATAATTTGAAGAAACATCAAAAGTAAATAGTTCTGGAAAATACTGGACATTAATAACTCCTCATCTGTCAAATGAGACATGTAGTGTAATTTGTGGATTGGAAACTAGTATCACCGAGCTGTGCAATCAGTTCTGTGACTTTTATAGCGATCTCTATCTGTGACTACTTATATCAAGTTCTCCATCTATTGCCTTTCATTAACTGAAGAGAATGAAAGTGATTAACTTGGAATATGAATGGTTTCCATCATTACCTGTTAAAAAGAATTCTACGTGGCAAACATAAAAAAACAAGCCAGAATTTTCATCCATGTTATTTGCCATTTTTGACCAACATCTTAATAGGTCTGGAAATACAATGAAAATATTTCAATTTTCATTAAATGAAGAATTGTTTTATCTTTGTCTTTACCAAATGATATTTTCTAACATCACAGTCAAGAGTCTCCTCATGTGAGTTTGTGAGTAGCACTGCAATTTCTTCAGAAATTGCATCTGTTCATCAAATACCTAAATATCTACTCACCACAGAAAATATGTTAACAAGTGTACCAGTGCAATTGAAGAGTATTTTCTTACCATGATGAAGAAAGCAATTTTTAACCAATCTATTATCTGGGAAGAAAGAAGAAAAGTTGTTCTGAATGAATATATTTAAGACAATCAGGAAACTTGAACATTTTTTTGCTTCGATTGTGAGTTTCCATCTCCATTTTCATTGGCTATTGCAAGTTGTTCCATCACAGCATGATCTGGCAATCATGTTCTGAAGCTTGTTACTTAGCCGTCTGTGTTTAACTTGTCTTCTCTATGTTCTAATATTGGGCGCAAGACGTATATGAAATATGCTATTTTCAAATAACTAATATTTGTGAGATATTTTATACTACAGCACTAGTGATCATCAGTATATTTTAAAGCTATATATAAATATGTTCTACAGAACATATACATATCTCACAGAACCTTGAGTCTTTAAACATTGTATGGGTTAACCCCTTCCTTGAGACAAATAAAGCATGTCTAAGTACTATATTCAAGAGAAAATGTAGCAATCTATATGTACATCGTATTGCTTAAAATTACTGGTCTCTCGGGCTGAGCCCCGGTGGCATAGTGATTGTGCGCGGGACTGCGGCCCACTGGGATGGAGATTTAATTCCAGCAGTGGCTCCACAGGAGCAAAGGCTGGGCCTCCTACTCCCACCACCAGAGGACAGTGATGCCCCCCCCCAAAAAAAATTACTGGTCTCTCTCTCTGCCTTGGTAGCCTAGTGTGGCAAGCATCGGGCAGCTAAATACAAAGTCTGCAGTTTGAAACCACCAGCTGCTCTGTGGGTAAAAGATGAAGTCTTCTCCTCATGTAAAAATCGAGATAGCCTTGGAAACCCATAGGGCCAGTGCGACTCTGTCCTCTGGGGTCATTCTGAGTGAGGATGGATCCAGTGACAGCGAGTTTGTTTTGTTTTGACCTTTCAAATATATTTTGCATGTAGTTTCTCAAGACAAAGTGTAGTAGGTTGAGAGGGTACCAGCTCTGCAAAATTTTCTCACATCAGGTTCAAATTAAAAGTGATGGATTATAGAACAATGTAAAATCCACTTCAGGTATTTTATGGTGATTACAATTCTCTTGTCATACGTTCCAGACCAAGGATAAAATCTGAACCATTCTCTAAAATTATAATAAGTAATTCCCTTGTCATTATAAATAGGCATCACCCAGTTACACTCGATCCTTGTGCTCCATGAGAGAACACAGGCAGAAGGACTGAGTTCTTGTTTTATCATAGGAGTGACACTGGAGAGATCAGTGAGGGAGACTGGTCTCCATGAAAATGATATGAGTGTGTACAGTGATATCTTATTCGGAAATTTAAATTTTATTATATGAAGATAATGTAAAAACTTTTCTATATAAAATGTGCCTTCAATCCTAAAAGCAAAAGTAATTAGAATTTGATCCATAACTTGAAATATCAAAACTAGTGTATTTGTGGCAGTCACTTCCAAATGGTTATAGAAAACAAAACTGTTCTTAGATGGTCATTGATATTTTAAATCCATATCTTAAAAGTTTTATAAATGGCCACTCCCTCAATAAACAAATAAGTTTATCCAAGCATACACTAGAGGGTGTTTGAATAAAGAATATTTAAACTAATCTTCTTTAAGCCTCAATGAACTAATCTTCTTCAAGCCTCCTCGAACAAAAGAATTTCTCCATAAACTACTTTCATTATAGCTTTAGTAGTTTTGTAGAGTAACTTTGGGGCACTGCTGATTAAATGCCTTCAAAAATACGTGGTTGCTCAGTGAACTCCAAATAACTATTGTCTTCTTATAATTAAATGGTCTTTCTCTTACATCTCCTTCCTTAATATTTATTATCAGGTGAAATGCTTTCAGATAGTATCAGTAGATTGACACTTAAAATAGTGTTTATAGTTAAAATTAACTGTAAAAAGTACCCTATTTCTATCTTTAAAATGAAAGCCATTTTAATGGTAAATAATATATGTATACGTGCCAAAGTAGAAATCACCTAGGGTGGTTGTCTGATTAAGAAATGTAGATGAGTTTATTTAATATGTTATAAATAGATATTTATATGAAATTTCATGCTTATTTATTAGGCAAGGAATACCACTGCAAATGGAATATGCAAATCCTGGGGGCCTGAACTTTATTTGCCTAAAGAACACATTTTAATTCTTCCCGCCTTCCCTGAACCTTTTTCTCATTTGCTAAAATGAACATTTATTGTCCACAGTGATTAAAAAGCTAGAAGGAAAAAAGTATTGGAGCAATTGATCACTCTTTATATTCCCAAAAGATAAAATGCTACCCTTCTAAATTTATTACCTAGTAAGGGTAAAATCTGGAAGTGGCCTAATTATTTAAATCAGATTATGATAGTTAACAATCATTTTGTAACAATAAATTTGTTAACAATAAATTTTCTTTGCAGTAAAAATTCAATTTTAGGATCTCTGATTTTTCAAGATTTCCCTTAAGTTACACTGTCAACATTTAATTTAGACATCTAGAGATAAGTGTTCTCTTTTCAGATCTAAAGAAGTGTGGGAATCTAAGGAATTACATTTAGGTTTATATTCCTTTTTATAAATCATAATTTATAGCATTCAAACTTTTAAAAACCACATGCCAAAGCATCCAAACAACATTTTGAATGAAATCCTTTAGAATTAATGTGATATTAAAATATAATATCATGACATCAGCTAAATTCACATGGAAGGAGCACAGCAACATCCATGATCCAAGAATTATAAATCGTGTAATCCAAATCTGAAAAGGGAATAGTATCAGAGCTTAACGTTTGAAAATCTGGTATATAGAAGGCTATAGGTGACAGTGGAACCTGATTTTCTGCTAAGCGTAAATTTAGGGCTAGGAATAAACTAGCTACCAGACAGAGTATTGGAGAAACGACTATTTTAAAATGATAAATCTGACTTGAATGGTTAAAACCTTGTCACTTGAGCTTCCCTCTGATATACTTTGAGCTTTATTTGGTTTTTAATATTTTCTGGGGAGGTTCAAATTGGGGGTTATCTCTGTCACATTTTGTCATTGTGGGTAAAGTTCTTGAATCTATGTCTTTTTCTGTGTTTTTTTTTTGTTTGGTATATGAAACCCAAGATTGATGAACCTATCAGACAACAACTAGAATTGAAACATTTCCTGGAGAGTATGGGGGTAAAGGAGGGGGGATAAGGGAAAGTTGATATTAATGAGTTCATAAGAAAGTAAATGATTTGAGACTAACTTTGTTAGCAATTGTATAGCACTCGATGTGATTGAACTGTTGAATGGTATGATGTCTGGATTAGCTCCTAATAAAATGGTTTGGAAATAAGAATATTTCTGGTTCTCAGTGTACATTATTCTTTTCTAAAAAGATTTTGCCCCATGGATTAGTCCTTAATTCCAAATTTCTATTTTTTTAATGAAAAATCAAATAGGGGTGACTAGGGTGTTTACTAACATTCACTTTAAGATGGTTCAAAACTTAATATCATATCCATTTATTATATATTTATTTCTAAAGCAGCTTAACAGTCAAATGGAAATTTAAGAGGAATGTAAAGGACCATTTTTTAACTATTTTTCTCAGTCTCCAAAAAATTAGTAGCATTCATGCTAGATACCATTATATGACTAATGCCAGTAAATTACTTGACAAGGTTTATGGCATCTCCATCACGTTTATGGATATACAGAAAATGATCGAGTAAAGTGAAAAAATACTGTAAGTCTTAATTGGGAAGAATGTAGAATAAATTCCTGCTATAGCCTATGTTTGGCTGTCTATGAATAAATATACTAATTTTATAAATATATTCATATTAGATACCTTCACATATTATAATGGAATGTCACATTGATTAGATGAGTAAATTTTCATATATTTTCTGTATTTTACTTACCCAAAAAGCCTAAATGTTTCCAAGAACAGTTAGAAATAATCCTTGAATTATCCACACCTCAGCCCATATAATTATATAATATTGTACAATAGCTATTTTTATCAAATTTGTCTTTTAGATCTTTAACAGTTAAGTTTCCAAATTTATATATAGCTAAGTCTACCACAGGTGGCATAATTTGTTACCACCTTACAATTTAAATAAAGTCATTCTGTCAGTGTTAAAACAAAAATCCCATTTGCTTCTGGACATTGTTTTATATTCATAGATTGCTACTAGATTTAATTGAAAGGTGAATTTCCCGTTGACAGCCTGTGGGTGAGTTGTCTCATCTCCCTGTTTATGTTGTATTTTGAAAAGCACAAGCAATGAAAAAATGCCTTCTTTAAAAACCAAGTATTTCAAAAAAAAAACCCAAGTATTTCTAGACATCAAAGGAAGGTTTTTACTTGCAAAACAAGTAACCAAGGTAATTAATTACTCAAGTAATATAGACCAGAAGCACTAAGTCATAAGGATGGAAGGGACTGCCTAAATTCATTTGATCTATGTCAACCAAACCCAAAGTAACTATTGAATTTAGAGAGGGAAAAAAACCTCAACATAATTTCACTAGCTGTCAGACAATTTACCTGATATAGAATAACTTTAAGTAAGAAGAAACTAACCAATCAGTGGTCTGAAATGTTCTCCCTTCTGACACAATCGCTGAAAACAAAATGGGTGCATAAACAAATGTGGTGAAGAAGGCAGATGGTGCCCGGATATTAAAAGATACAGCATCTGGGGTCTTAAAGGCTTGAAGTTACATAAGCCACCATGGACCTGGGAAGCAACAAGTCCACATGGAAGCAGCACACCACTACTGGGATCATGAGGAGTCATAAGGATCAAGTAATAGACATCAGCAACATAACACACAAAAACATAGTGTTAAGAACTAGGGCGGCTGGAGCAGAGATCCAAAGCCCATCTGTAGACAGTGAAACAACCTCTCCACAGAGGGACCACAGGGAAGGTATGAGTTACCAGGGTGCAGTAAAACACACTATGTCCCCTGGTTCCTTGAATATTCCTCACCCTCTCACTCCCCCCACCCCCGCCGCTGCCACTACCATGACCCCAGTACTGCTTCTCAATTCAGACTAGACGGGAACATGTACACAGGTATAGAAAGGGATGGGGGCTGAGCCCCGGTGGTGTAGTGGTTGTGTGTGGGACTGCAGCCCACTGGGATGGAGGTTCAATTCCAGCTCCCAGGAGCAAAGGCTGGGCCTCCTACTCCCACCACCAGAGGGGAGTGATACCTAAAAAAAAAAAGAAAGGGATGGGAGCTCATGACACAAAGACCCAGGAAAAGGAGTGGGAATAGTGCTACCAGAAGGGGAGGGGGAGATGGGGAGAGAAAAGGGGGAAAAGAGGAAACCAATCACAATGAGCGATATGTACACATACACCCTTCTACAGGGGGAAGAACAACAGAAAACATGGGGGAAGGGAGACAGCGGTCAGTGTGAGAGATGAAAATAACAATGTACACTCTATCAAAGGGCTTACGAGGGCCGGGGGGGTGGGGGAGGGGGAAGCTGATACCAAGGTATCAATCGGAAGTAAATGTCTAGAAAAGAATGAGGGTAAAATGTGTACAGACATGCCTGCTTCAACTGATGTATGGATTGTGATAAGAGTTGTACGAGCACCCATCATGCCTCCACTCAAGTCCTCCTTCAATACAAGAACACTTCGTTCTATTAAATTGGCATTACATGATGCTCACCTTCCTGATAGCGAATGATACCCTAAAGTTTAAATAGAAATGTTATTATTATTTATTTTACAAGGTGATATGTACACACAGCATGAGAAGGGATCAACCTTGAATATTATATAGATGTTGAACTATTAATTTTATCATCTATAATAGGCTAACCCATAAATAATATTTCCTGCATAGTCTATTGTCATATAAATAGATTTTATTTTTTCATTTCCCAAATTTAACTTGATGTTACATTGGTAAAGTTTATTAATCTTTTCCTCTCACTCAAATAAATTAGTACATCAATTAGAAATATAACTAATGGTAAAATTTTATTAAATGACAGAATCATTCCAGGAAATGAAATAAAATAATATGGCAATGCATTCAGTCCACCTCACACTACACACACACACACACACACACACACACAAAATGGACACAACATATTTAGAAAATTCAGCTCTTTGTGTGTACTCAAATCTTTGTGTGCTGACTACATAACCAATTAATAATAGTAATAAGTTACAGCATTATAATACTCCATGGAGCGAAAAACTAAGAATTCCATATACTGGAAGAATAGAGAACTATGTTAAAAGTAATATGAAAGATAGCATATAGCACTTAAGTTTTTCAGTAGCCTACCAACTTTATGCAAGGCTACCTAAATTATGTGAAATATTTAGTAAATTTGGTAAATCAGTAAATACTATTATACTAAAGGTAGCATATTTTCTCTATGCAATACGTTTCCAGATGACTAAGCCTTAAGTAAAATGATGACAACAGAAAAGCAAATATTCCTGAAAGCTTCGCTTTACTGCAACCCTAATTGTATAGTGTCCACTCGTGTAAGGGTTAAATCTCTACATGCCAATGATTCATGCACAGCGGTTTTTAACCAGCCTACATTTGTATAATTTCCTTTGGCAGCTATGTTTTCTTTCTCTTTGAGATGACAATCCAATGAGTGCTTCATTGTCCTGGGGTCAGCCTGCGTGGGAGCTGACCCATGACTCTGACAGCAAAGCAGTAGCGAACTGTGTGGACTCTGTGATTCCAGTTGACATTGCTGTCTCCAAAGTCTATGATCCTGAGCTCCCAAGCCCAGTGACTCATGGTCCTAAGGTGTCTGGCCATGTTTCTCATAAATTTTTCACTTCCTCTGAGAAAGAACTTGATCAATAACTATCTCAAACTACTTAAGACAAACTGAGTGCTATGAGGCACTGGATTCTGTCAAATCCGTGCCAACAGAGCAAGGCAGCCAATATGCAACACTTTTAACAACCTTTGAAACTAACGAGAGCTTCTCTGCTTTTTAGGGGACACTTTAATGTATTCTGATAGTTTGAATTTGGTTCTCTCCTTTAATAAAAATTAAGGGCGTCATTGCCCTTACTAGGAAAACAGATAAGCAGTCAATTGCAAGTCTCTTGGAAGCACAAAACCCTTAGCTTGCAGTCTAAATTTTAGATGAAATAATCATAACACAATCCAAAACCTTTCAGATACATCCGCTGCTCTCACGTCTTAAAACGACAGTTATTATTCTGGGGGGGGTGGGGAACAAAACCTGGCAAAGCCAAAGCTGCTGCCCCAATCTAAGAATGATTCTATTATATATATATATATATATATATATATATATATATATATATATATACACATATATATATATACACAGTTTTATGGGCACTTCAATCCACAGATCATACAATTGAATACTTCAACTGTGTCAAGAAGACTTGTACAACCTTTACTACAATCAATTTTAGAACATTTTCTTTTTACCCACACTCATTGCCATTTATGTAATGTAGTTCTTGTGACATGGCCCTGCGTGATACTTGTTCTCGTGAAGATAGGAGTATTATAGCAACATGTGGTGCAGAAGCTAAATGGTCCTATGAAATAGAATCGTTCTTAGATTGGTGTTAAAATTAAGTGAGAGCCCCAACTTAATTCATATATCTATGGTTTATATATACCTCTCTTTCACTTTAGAAATATTATTGTCCTTTTATGTTAGAGTGTTACGAATTAACTCCGTAGGGGAAAGACTGGGTAACCAGTTACAGCTACCAGAAATAATCGTGCCTGATTAGACTCTGGGCCACTATTCAAGGCCTCCCTAAACACAAGAACACTTGCTTCATATAACTGGACACTCTTTTTGCTTTTATTTTAAAGATTTATAGTAGATCTAATGACGATCTACAAAGCAAATCATCATCACTTTCACATTCAATAATCCATATGCACTTTGTTTCATCTCACGATCACAATGCCCTCAATGCACCATCACTTGTCCTACCCACTCCCTATATTTTCTATTTCTATTCACCCTTCTTTTTCCAATCCTTCTGAATTTTGACCTTAGGTAAATGCTGCCCTTTTGATCCCAAGTAGTCGATAATTCTAAGGTTTGTGTATGTCACTAGTGATACTGTTCTGCTTTATAGATCTATTGATTTGGCTGAAAATTGAGTCAAAGAGTTAAGTTCCAGACGCCCAAAGAGTGACTATGGACCACACCTCAAGAGTTCTACCAGTCTCTGTCAGACCAGTAAGTCTGGTCTCTTGTGATTCTTGTTCCCACTTCTCCCACTCTCTCCAGGGCCTTTTGAAGGAGCCCTGGTGGACAGTGGTTACACACCGGGCAGGGAGCTGCATGGTGGGCAGTTCAAAACCACCAGTAGCTCCACAGGGGAAAGACTGGGTAACCAGTTACAGTCTTTGAAACCCACAGGGGTCACTCTGAGTCTGCATTAAATGTGGCAGTGAATGAGTATGCGGGAGTTTTCATGTAATCCCTTTCAGAGCAGTTGGGAGTGGTAACTGGGCATTATTTCATTCTTCTCGTTTCAGGGTTTTGGAAACATACTGCTGCGATCCTGTTGTCTATTGGACTGATAATTTTCTCACATCTTAGATTTTCATTACTTTTCTTTCCTCTCTAATAGTTACACCTTAGATAGCTGCTCACCAGCTTTTAAAACCTCAGTGGCTGTTCATCAAAGTAGGATGTTAAACACTGTCTTCCTCTTTATGACAATTTACCTTGGTGTTCCCTAAGATACTCATTTGATTACTAAACTGGTGCCTAATGGGCACTTTGAAGCCCAGGTTTAAAAAATGCATGGTAACTTCAATCTTTTCTGCTTATCATCTTGTAACTTATTGGTCCAGTTGTAAGGGTTTTTTGTTTGTTTTCTGTGTTAAAGTGTAATCCATACTGAAGGTTCTATGCAGCATTTGGTCTCCATCAGTAATTACCTCAAATCCACTTCTCTCTCAGAAGAGATTTATTATCTGCATAATGCACATTTTAGTAAGTCTTCCTCTAATCCTGATGCCTCCTCCTTCTTCATATAGTCCAGACTCATGAATTATTTGCTCAGCATATAGATTGCATCAGATATAGGATATAAGGACACAACCCTGACATACACCATGCTTGACATATTACTAAAGTAACTGCTTCATTTTTGCTTAAACATGTAGCTCCAAGAGCATTCTTAACTATGAGACCACGTCAGTATTATTTCCTCCCTTTTCAGTCACTCAGACCAAAAGGTAAGGAAACTGGAAGGCTTTCAGGCAACAAACTTCATTGCACTTAGTGAATAAGTGGATTTAACTTCAGAAGTTTCTATAAAAGGGAATATGAGGACTGTGAGTAAATTTCCTCTGAACACCTTAAAAACAAATGTATGTGCCTCCATTTGTGAGATTGTCATAGAATTGAAGGAATCACACTAGTTGACTATTAGCCAGGCCACAATAGGTAAAAAGTCTCTTAGAAAGAAACAAATATAAAGAGTAAAAAAAGAAACGTTTTACTTTAAACATTAGTCTATGGAAACAAATTAAAATGTGTCTTAACCTTAAAAATCATTCCTTCAAAGGACTAAATTGCCTTGGTTTATGTAGCCTAGATTATTAGGCAAAATGTGAAATCATCGCTTGGTGGTAAAATCCAATTTAGGAGTTAGCACTGAATTGCTGTTTTAAAAAATATGCCCTGCTGTACTGACCACCTGCGTAGTCTTGAACTTCCAGAGACATGGGAGTATGTCAAGCCTTTCCTTCTGCTTCTCAAATCCTCCCAGGCTTCTCCTGAATTAGAGGCCGCCACCTCTCTAGCTCTGGTTTGGCTTCCACCGGCAACCCCACATCCTCCCTCTTCCCTGGAGGGCTGCACTTTTGCAACTCCACCCTCCGCCCCAACCGGCCATGCATAGCCAACCTGGCACTCTTTGATACACACTTTCCAGACACTATTACTGAAGACAAAATGAGTGCATAAGCAAATGTGGTGAAAAAAGTGGATGTTGCCTGGCTATCAAAAGATCAGGTCTTAAAGGCTTGAAGCTAAATAAGCAGTCATCTAGCTGCAAAGCAAATAAGCCCAACTGAAAGAAGCACACCAGCCTGTGTGATCAGGAGGTGTCCACGGGATCAGGTATCAATAATCCAAAGATCCGAAACAAAATATTGATGTGAATGAGGGAGGTTGGAGTGGAGATCCAAAGCCCATCTGTAGACAATTGGACACACCCCCCCCCCATACACACAGAAGGGTTACAAGGAAGGGCCAATTTAACCAGTGTGCAGGATAGCACCGATGAAACACGCATCATTCCTCAAGTTCAAAAATGCTTCCTCGCCACCTCACCCCACTACTGTGACCCAGTTCTAACTTACAAATCTGCCTAGACCGAAGTACACACATTGGTACAGATAGGGGGTCTTGACACGTGTTATTTGGGACAGGTAAACTCCACTGGTACAGTAGTGGAAATAGTGATATCATGAGGGTAGGGTGACAGGGAAGGGCCAAGGGGGAAAAGGGGGAACCCATCACATTGTTGGATATATAGCCCAGTAGAAATGTGGGTGAAGGGAGGCAACCAACAGTGTAGACATGAAATAACAAAAATAATAAATAATTGATCAAGGAATCATGAGAGTGGGAGGGTGGGAGGAGGGGAAGAAAGAGGAGCTGATACCAAGGACTCGAATAGAAAGAAATGTTTTGGAAATATTGACTGCAACATATGTACAAGTGTACTTAATTCAATTGAATGATGGATTGTCATAATATTTGTAAGAATCCCCCAATAAAATGATTAATAGTAATAAAAAATGGAATCGTGTCTGGAGTTGTAAAGTCTTGTCTTCAAAGAAGCAGCCATCCAAGTGATGGGGTAAACTAAGTCCTCCTGGAAGAGGCAACCAGTCCATGCGACCCAACGACTGTAAGTAATGCAATCCAAGTGTGAAGGAGGGAATGCTCTCAGCACTTAAATGGATTGCAAAGGGCTTTGGATGACAGCAGAAGCCTAAAATCCTTTTGAGAATCTGTACACAGATTAAATAGACCTCCAGTGAATGTTCCTCTGATCATAGTCAAGGGATGTAAATACCCTGCTCACACAATATTGGAGAGGCTATTATACTGTGTAGAAAGGTAGTAATCTATTTGGTCTCGTTTTTGTCAGTTCTAAAAGTTCCAGTAGGTAAAGAAAAAAGTAAAGGAGAAATACATGCGCACGAGGACGTCAGTGATTCCGCTCTGAAGCGGCTGGGTCTGCGAGGCGGCGATACCGGGCAGCGGCGGGGCAGTGAGTGGCTGGGTCTGGGTCTGTCAGGTACCACTGACCCGAGTATAAGCCGAACCTCAGTTTTTCAGCACATTCTTTTAACTGAAAAACTCGGCTTATACACGGTATATATACCGTGTATATATATACTTATATATACTATAGATATGGTATATATATATACTTTTATATGGTAGTCATCAAAGTGAGGCCAGTTCCACATGGAGCAGGCACATTAGCCAGTGTCACAAAGGAATATTAACAATAAAATCCATGATTGGGAGTGTGCTAGAGTATAAAATCTGAGCACTCTTATTGAAAAGGACTATGTACGGATGACTGTGTAAGCCCCAAGTCCATTTACAGAGCCCTGCATGGATGCAGGCTCCATCACATTACCTCTTTTCATTAACAAAGATGTGACTGACTGCTCTTGTCCTCACACAGAGTTCGTTAGAAAGCGGATCCTTGCAGGTATGTTGTTATTTTAAGTGCCCTGCGTCAGTTTTGACTCATGGTGACCCAGGTACAATAGAATGATGCATTGCTTAGTCGTTCGCCGTCCTTACGCTGCCATGTTTGAGCCCACTGCCGCAGCCACCGTGTCAGTCCATTTTTCACGCGTCTTCCTCTTTTTACGCTGCCCCTCTGTTCTACCAAGCATGATGCCTTTTTCCAGAAGCTGTTCACTCCTGATAGCATGTCCAAAAGATGTGATACCATGTTTCAACCATCCTCACTTCTAAAGAGCCCTTCGTGCAAGACAGATTTGTTTGTTCTTTTGGAAGTCCACAAGTACTTTCAATCTTCTTGGACAGCACCACAAGTCAATTGTCTTGTTCTTCTTTGGTCTTTCTCATTCAGTTTTGAACTTTCACAAGCATATTAGGGAACTAAAAACATCATTGCTCCAATCAGGTACATCTTAGTCCTCAAAGTAGAAACCTGGTTTCTCCACACTTTAAAGAGGTTTTGTTAGCAGATTTACCCAATCCAATGTGTTGTTTCATCTCTAGATTGCTGCTTCCATGAGCATTTATTGCTGACCCAAGCAAGATGATACCCTGGATAGGATTTCAATAAGTTTAGTGGTGAGGATTCTTATTTTCTTCACATTTGGATGGTGTCCATACTAAAGGCGACAATCCTTGATCTTCATCAGCAAGTGCTTCAAGTTCTTCTTCCTTTCAGCAACCCAAGATTTCAGCAATTTTGCATATCTATTATTTTCAATAGGTTGTCTTCCCATCCTTCCAATCCTCTTCACCAAAGAGTCCATAATCTCGAGTGATTTGCTCAGCAAACAGGTTGAATAAGTATGGTAGGAGAATAAAACTCTGATGCACACTTGTCTTGATTTTATAACATGCAATATTCCATTGTTCTACAGCAGTTGCTCTGCTAATATTTTTAGTTATGTAAACACTCTCAGAAATTGCATAATTCATTCAAAGTCCCATTTTGCATCCTAAGACAAAGCTGGAATGAAAAACAGCATGTCGCCCTCTGATGGTTTGACACTTTTACTTTTTACGTTCTATGTTTGTTTACTGAAGTAAGAAACACAAGGGAATAAAATATAATATTTTATCAAAAGTATAATAAGTTTCATGAATAAAATATAATATTTTATCAAAAGTATAATAAGTTTCATGAAATGAATAAATAAATATTACAAGCATAGTTACATCTAATTTTTAATACTTATAAATAGAATGAACTTTACTACTGGCTGGTAGTTATGCACTGTTGCATGAATGAATGTTTAATAAAAAGAGTAAGGAGGCCTGAGACAGCACCGCCTTACCTGCCCTGGGTCAGTGCTGACGCTGAGGCTGAGATGGTGCCCAGTACATCCCGAGCCCAGGTCCCAGGGCGCCCAATATGAATGCCAAGATCTCCTAGAGGCCCTGGTGACAGCTCTGGTGCCTCAGAGGCAG
This sequence comes from Nesogale talazaci, assembly GCA_004026705.1. Classification (NCBI taxonomy): domain Eukaryota; kingdom Metazoa; phylum Chordata; class Mammalia; order Afrosoricida; family Tenrecidae; genus Nesogale; species Nesogale talazaci. The sequence continues at coordinate 15,941 of PVJH01003279.1, forward strand.
TGAAGGAAGCAGGGAAGGCGATGTAGGAAGCAGGTGTTGGATGTTTTTGACACCGAGTTTTCTGGGATAAATGGACATAAATGTCTAAGCCTTTAGGACTCAGTGGACCTTTCAGATGTCTACCACTCCAATGCAGAGGATTTCACACAATTAGAACTCAAGGCTGCCCACATGGAAACTATGGCGAAGTTAGAGAAAATGTACCAGAGTAAACCAAATCTAAAGGGAATTCAGCCAGTGATCATCAGGGGAAATGATTCCAGTGTCTCCTCCAGATTAGTATCAGAAAAAAATTACTATCCCTCTGTCACTCCAATATTCCACTAAGCTTATGTATCAAAGTTTCTTTATCCATTTGCTATTGTGAACTGTGCTACAATGAACATGGCATAGCATACATCTGTTAGTCTTGTGTCTCTTAATTCTTTCAAAGGTGGGCCCAATGGCAGTTTTGGTGGATCACATGGGATTTCCATTTCCCCTTGTTTTAGGGGAAATCATATCCCTTGTTTAGGGAAAATCATATTATTTTTCATATGATAATGTATGCTTACAAGTATACCAACAGTATAAAAATGTTCCAATTTCTCCACCTATTTCTGGAATGGGATTTATTTTGGTTTCAGTTGGGCTATCATTGCTGGTATGAGGAGACAGCTCATCATAGTGCTAATTAACTTGCATCTCCCAGATGGCTACTCCTTGTGAGTCTTTTTCCCTGCACTTCTGAGGCATTTGAATATCAATTTTGGTTGTTGTCTGTTTATGGCTTTGCCCACTTTTTAATTGGGCAATTTTTTTATTCTCTTATTGAGGTGTTGCAGAGTACTATAGATTTTGATAATTAGCCCTGTGACCTTTGTATCATTGCTAATTTTCCCCTCATTCTGTGAGCTCTCATTTTATTCTTTCCATGATGTCCATAATAATTTATTTTTTGTAGTTGCCAGGCATCGATTTTATCTTCCACTGTGTGGGTTTCACTTATTACAGATGGCCACCTATGCATATCCTACTATAGGGCCCTTAAGTCTCTCCCAATTGTCTCACTGATGATCGTGAGAACACTAGAGTTTTCATTTTCATTTGGGTGGGTTTTATTGTTTGTTTTGCATTTCAGTTATTTTATTGGAATGTATATCTCTTGAAGCCAAAAAATGAACAATGATAGCTTTCTAGTTTACCTCCGTCAACTCAAAATCAACACAAATCTTGAAATGTATCAACTGTTCTGACAAACTGAAGCATTCTCCACAAAAACGGTTTACAAAAAGATACACTATGGTTCTTTGGTTTATATTATTAAGTGTGTATTTATCCATAAATATTCATAACATGATAACAAGAATAAATCTGAATTTGTTACACTCAGCCTGGATGATCTCATGTGACACCATGCTCAGAGTAACTGTTTACTGTGTTTTTTTATTGTTGTTCTCCCTCCATTCACGCACTCCCATGGAACAGCACAACTCTAACTCAGTACTTTATTATTATTAAGGTGTCTGTTTACTTTAGATTTTATTTTGGCACACTATGGGCATTTAATTCATGTGTACCATATTGTTGTTTCTTTTAAAGATCACAGATAATTCCATTTTTACAATAACAGGCCTTAGTAAAACCTGAATTTCTTAAATATAACTTGAACTTGCACTGGCAGGTTTGGTAGTTAGATAATTTGGTGTCAACTTGAGACTATTGACATTGCAGGTATGGACGTCAGTCTGTCAATCAGATTGCAACTTGTTCACCTCACTTGGAGGTGCAACAAAGATAAATAACTCACTGCTAGCCAGACACGCTCTCTGCTTATGACATGCAACTACACTGCTGAAGTCATAGCCCTGGAGTTGAAGGGGTCACGCGAAGACCCATGCCAGCGCTGCGATGCTTCCACGATTACTGGATCCACAATGCTTTCCACCCACTGGCTTGTGATCGTCCTGCATTCAGAGCTATTGCATGCATTCTTGGGTCTGAAGAGCAATTTATAGACTGGTATTGGACAGATAGGCTAACATCTGACTTATGGGCTTGATCTGGACTGGACTGGGATGCTTTCTTAATATATAATTACTCTTTGTCTAAAGCTCTTTATTGTACACATAAGAGGGTGCATTTGAGTAGCGACTCAATGTCCATCTGCTACTTAGTCTACAAACATATGTACATAGACTTATGTCCCTATCATTATACATGAATATATTCACAGATGCACATTTACACCTCTATAAATACCTTTTGTCTCCTAGTTCTTTCCTCCCCCCCTTTTTTTTTTACTTTCCCCCTGTCCCACTGTCATATTCGACCATCATTAGGCTCTCAGTAATTTCTTTTGGCTACACTGCACTTGATCCAACCTCTCCAGGCATTCTACACCCTCCTTACCATCAATTTGTCCCTGGGTTTGTTGGCACTTCCTTCCCTTTCTAGCACCTCTTCCTCTGGAGTCATCGAGCCTTTTGTTTTCTCCTCCAGACTGCTGGACTATTTATCCTGCCAATATTATTATATAGCTAGACATGGGGGGAGGGGGACTCTAATAGTTCAAGCTCTGTCTTCTGATCTCTATGAGTGTTTTCAAATCGGGTCTGGTTAAATGCCAACACCTCCCCACTGATTCCCAAGTCTATTTTCAGAATTCCTCTAGGGCCTCCCTACTTTGCTCCCCTTGCTGCTCTGTTGCACTCCCTTCATGTTTTGCTCTGATAAGGGCAGTGGGAGAAGAGGATGTGTCAGACAGGGAACAATTAGTACCTCTATTTTTATGAATATACTTGCACATGTACATACCTATGGTTATATCTCTATCCATAACTTTGCTTGCTAGGTCTTTCCTGTTGCCTTTTCCCTTCCTCCTGCCTCATCAACACACTCGCCCTTCTTCTACCTCTTCATAGTTGCTCTCAGCGAGATTGCTGTGGCTCTAACACCCCCAAGGATCTCTACATCCTCCTTGTTGATGTTAATTCTCCAGTTTCACCCTGGCTTATGGCATTGTTTGCTCACCGCTCCCTTCTTCCCACCTCCTTCTCCCTCAAGATCCTTAGGAATGGTTGATCTCGTAGCTTGGACTTTCTGCTTAGGCGTGCTTCCCATGCCTATTGAATATAGTCGGCAAAACAACAATAGCAGAAATAAAACAAAGGTTTGAATTAAAAGAGAAGAAAGCATGCCTAATTCCAGGCCTGTCTGCTGACCTTTATGATTACCTCTCCAGCAGCCCTGAGGCTTTCTGGAAGCTGCCTCTCCTAGCTTGGAGTCTCTTTTGGGGGCTCCTCTGGGGCTTTGTGACTTTGATTTGCTCCAGTTACTGATCTGTTATGTTCAGTTCTTGCTTCACCCCATGGTGGGAGGGTGCGTCTGGGTCACTTTCGGCCATGTGTCCCCAGTATTGTTCTCTGCCACGGCATGCTCCAGCGAGGAGATAGCGTGTCTGGAGTTGTTGTCAGCTCTACAGTGCTCTCTGCACCTTAGCAGTTCTGTTTAAGGATGTCATCCTCAAGGCTTGGTGTGCCATTAGGGGGTTGTCCCTCACTCCCTTTTTCCTTCTTGGTTGACTTCTGTGTGGCGTGGTAGACTGCCTCCTTGTCCAACCTGGAGGTTTAGTATTGTCCTCTGTAGCACGTACTTTTAGGGTGGGGTGAGTTTGACTCTCACTGGTCAGCCTATAGTCCTCTCTGTACATTCGATGCCCTATGTGGCTACTTTGCCCTCAAGATTTGGCACACGATGGTGGGATTTGTTCTGTGGAGACCTAAGCAATACCATCCCCCTGGTTGGACTAGTGCCCCTTTCCCCCAGTGCCATTATCTCCCTCGTTTCCCCCTTTTCTCTCCCTGCCCCTTTCCCCTACTTTGTGTTGGAATGACATGTACATTCTTGGGTTTGGTTTGTCTCCCATCTGATTGCCTATACTTTAACCTGTATAACATGAGATAAGTGGCTTTTCTCCTATACCTACTCTCCTGATTATACTTGCCTCAGAGGATTCATATCGTACTGGTCCTTTTGTGACTAGCTAACTTTGATTAGTATAATTTCCTCCAACATTCCTGTTACATGACGTACTTCAGTCGTGCTTCTTATGGATGTGTAGTACTCCATGTGTGTATGTGCCAAAGCTTTCTAATCCACTCACTGATCAATGGAAATTTAGGTTGTTTCCAGTTCTTTGTGATTGTGCATTGCACCACAATAAACATTATAGCACAGACGACAGGTTGTGGTCAATTCCTTGCTTCTTCTGTGTATACACCCATGAGTTAGTCTGGGTAGACTAGAGAAACAAATTCATAAATGCATATGTATATAAGAGAGAGGTTTATATACAAGAGGAATGGAACATTGAGAAAGCATCCCAACACAGTCCAGTCCAAGTCCATAAGTCCAATATTAGCCCATATGTCTGATACCAACTCATTAGTCCTCTTCAGACTCATAAAGCACATGCAATGATGCCAGGACAATCACAGGCCAGTGGGTGCAGAGTCTTGTGGGTCTAGTGGCAGTCGAAGCATCTCAGCACTGGCAGGTGTCTCCATGTGGCTTTCACTGCCCCAGAGGTCTGGTTCCATCAGAGCATGCCCATGTGGATTCTTCTCTGGCTCCTCCAGGACTCAGGGTCTGTCAGCATGCTGCTTTCTTGTCTTGTGAGTAGAACGTCTCCCGGGGACTGAGTTAATGGTCTCTCAACTCCATGGGGAAAATATCATGAGATTTCTCAAAATTCTCAGAGAGATTCATGCCAACACAGAGGTCTCATTGGCAATCTACAGATTGACAGGCCAGACTCCTCCACCCCTACACTCTTAATTAAATCGGCACCAGAATACATGACTGCCATGACCCAATATTGGGATTTCGGCAACAACCATTTTTAATAATCAAATAAACTCTACTAACTTGCTTGGATGACCATTTTTAATGGTGAACTCCAGGTTACATAACATTGACTTTCAGTTCAACTACAACCAGGGTTTTTGAAACAATGGCTCCTATACTCTCAAGCAGTCTACAGTTCTATATAAGTTTATTTTAAACCACCCTGAAGAATTTCTATACTTCACACTCTTGGGGAACTTTATCAATAAGCTTTCATAGGAGAATTCTACCATGTATTTGGAGAAGAGCTAAGACCAATTCTACACAAACTATTCCAGAATATAGAAATGAATAGCAAACTTCCAATCTCATTCTACGAAGCCAACATAACCCTGACATCAAAAATCAAGCAAATACCCCACAGAGATAAATTACAGACTGTCATCTCCCATGAACATATATGAAACATTCTCAAAAAAATTCTAGATGAGAAAATGCAACACCATATTGAAAAAATAATACTAGGCATTCATACCAGGGATGCAAGGATGATTAAACATTTGAAAAACAGTTAAGGTAATCCATCACATAGGACAAACAACAAGAACTATATTATCATGTCAATGATGCAGAAAAATCATTTGACAATACCCAATACCCATTCCTAATGAAAGCACTTAATACATTAGGAATAGAAAGAAACGTTCTCAACACAGTGAAGTCATATATGAAAGACCAATAACTAATATACTCAATAGAGAAAAGCTTAAAATGTTTCCACTGAATAAGGAACCTGACAAGGATGTACCTTATCTCCACTCTCATTCAACATTGTGCTGAAAGTTCAAACAAAACCATACAACAGCAGCAAAACATTAAGGGAGTACAATTGAGCAAAGAATAAGTGGATCTTTCACTATTTTCAGGCAATATGATTTTATATTTAAAGAATCCAATAGGATTATTGAAAATAATTGAGAAGTTTAGTAAATTAGCAGGATACAGGATAAGCAAACAGAAATCAATTGAATTCCTATATACTAGCAACGAGAACTCAAAAAAAGACATCAAGAAAACAATATCAATTCACAATATCCACACAAAAACTGAAAAACCTAGGAATAAACTTAACCAAAGAAACAAAAAACTGCATAAAGAAAACCACAGAACATTATTACAAGGAACCAAAAGAGAGCCACACAAATAGAACATTATCCTGTGTTTATGGACAGGCACACTCAATATCAAGAAAATGTCAATATTTCCTAAAGCAATCTAAAAATTCAATTCGTTTCCAACTCAAATTACCATATAATTCTTTAAAGAAATGAAAAAAACTAATTACCAACTTCTTATGAAAAGGGAAGAAGTCTAGGACAGGCAAAGAACTCCTGAAAAAGAACAAAGTAGGTGGTCCTGCAATATCTGATTTCAAAACCTATTACACAGCCACAGTTGTTAAAAAAACCTAGTGCTGGTATAATGATAGATACATAAACCAATGGAACAGGACAGAAAACGCAGAAACAAAAACATCTGCATATGGACAACAGATTTTCAACAAAAGGCACAATAAGCATTAAATGGATGTGGATGACCTCACCAACAAATGGTGCTGGGAAAATGGTATACCCACCTGCAAAAGATTGAACCAAGACTCATACTTCATCCCATGCTTAGAAACAAACTCAAGGTGGATCAAAGACATAAATTAAAATCCAAAGCTGTCAGGATCATCAACACGGAAATTGGGACAAATTTAAGAGATCAGTACAGGGCATACATAGACTACCAGGTATAATAAAGGAGAAGCACACCACGGAAGATGAATAGATGAATGGAACCTATTAAAATAAAACACTTGTGCACATTGAAAAATTTCATTGAAAGAGTAAAACAGAGCCCACAGATTGGGAAAAGATATTTATCAATGACATAACTGACAAAGGAATAGTTACTAAAAGCTTCAGTATATACAACAAGAAAAAACAAACCTCTGAGAGGGTGGGCAAATGACCTGAATGGCGGATTCATAAAGGATGACACCTAAATGGCTAATGAACAAATGAGAAAATGCTCTTGTTCACTAGTCATCCAGGAAATGCAAGTCAAAGCAAGTAGGAGATGCTACCTAAGACCTATCACCATAGCCCATTTTTTTAACTGAGAACAAGTTCTGGAGAAACTGTGTAGAGACTGGAACTCCTATACACTGTAGGTGGATTTGTAAATACGCACCATCACTGTGGAAAGTAATATGGTAATTCCTAGAAGAGATGACAATAGAATTACATGATCCAGCAATACCATTACTGGGCATATACTCCAAAGAAATAAGAAACAAATCACTTAACAGACATTTGCTCGCCTATGTTCATTGCAGCACAGTTCACAATAGCAAGAATTTGGAAATAGTCTGAATCAGTAGAAGGCTGGATAAAAATAACAAAACCTCTGATATATACACACTATAAATTACTACGCATTCCTAAAAACAGTAATGAAATCACAAAATGCCTCATTATATGAAGGGATCTGCGTAACATTACATTGAGTGAAGTTAGTCACTCACCAAAGGACTAGCGTTGTGTGAGTGTACTGTTGTGGGGACCAGCGACAGGATGAGTACAAGCTCAGACTTAGAGGACATCCAGTCTTCAGGCCAGGGGATCCAGACATCCTGGGAGAGAGTCTGACTGGTGCCAATGTATCACACACCATCCTCTATAGGCATGTATCTGAAGGTCACTTTGACTGAGGGTTCTTGGGTCAACTGGACTCAAATTATCAAAGGAGGGGATATTAATCACTTAGTGGCTGTCATGCAGAGTTATAAGGAGGTTCCCCTAAATAGGTAGATATCCCTATGAGAGGGATGAGGAATACTGATGAGAAAGTCAAGTCAGAAGAGGAGAAGGGACCAGATACATCTGAAAGAACACAAGTGCATATCTGTTGGTAGAAAAGGGGAGAGAACCAACTTCCAAGTGTGAGGGAAATAACGAAAATACTTTTTTTAAAATAGTAGAGATCACGTTTATTAACCTCCTTCACTACAGTCTCACACACAGAACTCTCCTTTGGATGGTATTGCTTTTGTGATGACTAGGTCTCTTTGACTTAGCTTTGACTCAGAGCGACTATATATCACAAAAAGAAATGTTGCCTGATCCTGCCATCCTACCTCTATTTGTTCTGTTTGAACCCATTGGTACAGGCACTGTGTCAAGTCATCTCCTTGAAGGTCTACCTCTTTTTTTATTGACCTTCTACCCAGCATGATGTCCTTTTCCAAAGACCAGTCTAATGGATAACATGTCCAAAGTATGTGGGACTAAGGCTCACCACCTTCACTTCTTTTTTTTAAAATCATTTTATTGAGGGCTCATATAGTTCTCACCACAATCCATCCATCCATCCATCCATTAGTGTCAAGCACATTTGTATATTTGTTGCCCTCATCATTCTCAAAACATTTTCTTTCTACTTGGTATCAGCTAATTTGCACCACCATCACCCCATGCTCCCTCCCTCATGAACCCTTGATAATTTTTTAATTATTATTTTTTCATGTCTTACACTGACTGATGCCTCCCTTCAACCACTTTTCTGTTGTCTGCCCCCCTGTGAGAAGGCTATATCTACATAATTATGATCATTTCCCCCATTCTCCGCCCTCATTCCTTTTACGCTCCTGGTATTGTTACTCTCTTTGGTCCTGAGGGATTTATCTGTCCTGGATTCCCTGTGCTTCCAGCTCTTATCTGTACAAATTTGCATGCTCTGGTCTAGCTAGATTTGTAAGATAGAATTGGGGTCATGACAGTGGGGGGGAAAGAAACATTAAAAAGCTAGAGGAACATTGAATGTTTCCTTAATATGATGCTAAACTGCATCCTGACTGGCTCATCTCTTTCTTATCACTCTTCAATTAGGGGATGTTCAATTGTCTACAAATGGACTTTTGGTATCCACTCCACACTCCCCCTCATTCACATAGATATGATTTTTTACTCTGGGTCTTTGATGTTTGCTATCTGATCCCATCAACACTTCACAATCACACAGGCTGGTGTGCTTCTTCCACGTGGGCTTTGCTGCTTTTCAGCCAAATGGCCACTTGTTTATCTTCAAGCCTTTCAGACCCCACACACTATATCTTTCAATAGCTGGGCACCATCAGCTTTCTTCACCACATTTGCTTATGCACTCATTTTGTCTTCATAGATCTTTTTGGGAAGGTGAGCATCACAGAATGCCAGGTTATTAGAGCAAAGTGTTCTTGCATTGAGGGAGTACTTGAGTAGGGGCTCAAATTCCTTCTACAACCTCAATTGTTAACATATAAATATACATACATAGATTTATTCCCATATCATTATACATAAAAATATTTACATATGTACAGACCAGTATTTAGGCCTCTATACATGTCCTTTGCCTCATAGTTCTTTCTTCTATTTCCTTTTACATTCATTTTTTCCCACTATCATGTTTGGGCTATATTCTGGTTTCAGTAATTTTCCTCAGCTACATTGCCCTTGATCAAGCCCCACCAGGCATCTATGCCCTCCTTGGCATCAATTTTAGATTGCTTGTTGTTTCCTTTTCCCTTGATTGGTTGACACCACCCTTCATTCTCCATCTTTCTTTCTCCCATGTCCCCCCACAACCACAGGCCATGTTGTTTTCTCCTCCAGATTGTTTATCCCATCTATCTCATCTAGATAGGTATGTAGAGATAATAGTAAGCACAAAAACAAGACAGAGAAAAGCAGAACAGCAAAAGAAAATTTTAAAACCAATGACAAGTAAAAGAAAAGTCTATAAATAACTTTAAGGACTCTCAGGGTGGACTATCCCTGAGAGTCCTTATTTAATATGCATCAAATAAGCCATATTGGCCCACGTTTCTGGACATACCCTGAGGTCCCAGGCTAAGTGCTGTAGAACACTGGGGAATTGAATCCTGGATTTTTAAGGCATGTGACGACATGTTCCAAAGGCTGTACCACAGAGATTTGATGCTGAAATTCCACTAGGTGAATTGGACTGCATCCATAGAGTAGAGTACTGAAGAACAGAAACATACCCGTAACCTGAAGATTTAATACTGAAAAGTTATAGTGTTTGAACATCTATACCAAGAGTAGGTGGACATTCACTGACTTATTGCATCAATGCCTTATACACCGTATTATGATATATATTATTCTGGAAAACCTCTGACTGACTGAATATTATTGTAAGTTTTCTCTGGAAAGCAGTCCCCTTTGTTTGTGTAAAAAAATGTCCAGTCACAATAGGATTTATTTCATATAAATGAATAATGCAGGTGCTCTTATATATGTAGTTAGGCTACACTAGTCCAATACCCCCTTCTCAAAAGAGTTTTAAAAATTCATACCAAGAGCTGGTCACTGACAATATTAACAGAAGCTCTTTATGCTCCAGGGAGATGATCAAGACTCTCTACTCTAAATTAACAAGGAGGTATCTAAATGAAGCCAAAGGCAGATCTTAAAACGATCCAAGAATGGGTTTGCGATTACCCTAAAACCTCGGTGCAATTTAAGAACAATTCCTTCTACATCATGCCCCCACTTGATATACCCCCTCAGGAAAGGAGCTCAGAAGATATGGGTGCTATAGTGGTGGGGTGACAACATTTTGTGGTGTCTTGCTCTCAGATAAAATGATGTGGAGGGCCTGAAGGCTTGTTTCCAAACAGTCATCTAAGTGAGATGGCCACTAAATTCACATGGGAGAATCACCAGCATCAGTGAGTGACCAAAGGATTGTAAATCATATCATCTGAAGCCAAAGAAGGGAATAGTAGCAGAACCCAAAGGGTGATATTCTGGTTTGCAGAAGGCTATGGATGACAGTGGAAGCTCCAGATACGTTTGTGAGATTTATACAAGAAATAAACCTCTTTGATTTTCTTCTATCTATAACAAAGGGATGGGAATAAACTGCTTACTAAACAGTGCATTGGAAATATGACTAGAGATCAAAATGATAAATCTAACTTGAGCCGTTTAAACCTTGTCAGTTGATCCCCCCCTCTAGTACATGTTACGCCTAATCTGCTTTTCAACTTTTTATATGTATTCCCCACCCAACCTCCATATTGGGGTTTATCTGATGTATTTTTGTCATTGGGCGTAGTCCTCTTGAATGCTATGATTTGTTTTTCTCTTTTTTTCCTTATATAAAATCCAAGATTGATGAAACTATAGAGACTGCAAGTAGAATAAGAGTTCTGGGGGAGGGGTGGTTTACAGTGGGAAGGAGAGGTAAGGAGAAATGATATGGAGTTTAAGAAGAAAGAGTATGTTTTGAAACTGTGAGATTGAGTGTAAAGTAGTACTTGATGTGATTGAACTATGTAATATCTGTATTAGGTCCCAATAAAATTGCTTTGAAAAATTAAATGAATAACACAAGAAAAGGAAGCACTATTAGTGTGAGTTTGTTTTGAAGTTAAGTGTTACCCAGGACTTTCTCCCTGATGTAAGGTACCCTATAGAAGGGTGTGGAGTTGGGCGAATTCAGGCCCTGCCCTAGAAGCACCATGGGCGAGGAGCAATTGAGCAGCTACAATCAGTGTTTGTGAGTGAGTTGTTCTCCCTGGTCTGGTACTTGGGGTAGCTGGAATTTGTTTTTTGCTCTGCATTGGCCGAGAGGGCGGGAGGTTGAGGAGAAGGGCAAGCTATGGAGAAATTTCTCCGGTTTGGCACAGGCTAAGGCTCGCACCTTCCAAGAAGCAGGAGTCTTGGAGAAGAAGGGGTAGCTGAGCTTTGCAGCTTTTATATGGATGGCTTGAAGGGAGGAGGTGGAGGTGGAGCTGTCCCCGGGGCAGGCTATAACTTGGAGCTGTCTGAGGTGGTCTAGGATGATTGAAATGAAGTGCTAGCAGAGAGGTGAGGGTATTGTTAACTTGGGGCTTGTAGAAGGGGAGATATATTATCCCTTCTCCCTCCTTCCCCTCTGTCTCCCCCACCCCCCACCTCGGGAATCCTTGTTCTACTTGCTGTTTCTATAAATTCATCAATCCTGGGTTTCACATAAGGAAAATCATACAAACATATATATATATATATATATATATATATATATAAATGAGAGTACCGATTATATATATATGTATCTGAGAGTACCGATTATATATATATGTATCGATTAAGAAGGGATTGTAAAAAGAATACCTGTTTTATACATTCCAAGTTTGTCTGTTACAGCTTCAGTTTGATGAATTTGTTTATTTATTTATTTATGAGAAATTTTAAAAGCGCTAAGGTCATATAACTTAAAATGAGTTTCTCATTAAAATAACAATTCAAAAAAGGGGATTATAAAATAGTACAAGATTTCATTTTAAAGCAAGAGAGGCAGAAGAAGGAGAAAAAAGAAAAAGAACTGGGATCAAATGTTGTCCTGGGAGAGATCAAGACTATGCGGGGCAGAACTTGTGAGTAGCTGGAGGCAGTACCTAGAAGTGGATGATTCTGCCTCTTGGGGTGTGTAGAAAGTCAGGGTGAGTTTGTGCTTTAGGCTAGGTGTTTGGGCTATGAGACAGTATAGAGATCTGACTTCTAGTAGATTGAGACTAATTGTAGATGGATGTCTTAAAGGAATAGACCTCAGGTGGCTCCCATGTGAAGAAGCAGGATCTAATATTTTCAAATGATGAAAATCACCAACAGGGGACGGGGCAAAGGGACCCTTTCCTTGGTGCTCTATGGGGGAGAGGAGGATAAGAAACTTCTCAGAGAGCAGGCTGTTGCTCCGTGGTTGACTAATCATCTGATGGTATTCTCCTGGTTCTTGGAGAGGAACTCACTCTCACTCTCCATTTGATCAGTTGGGCATATTGACCCAGAACCCAGAAATTATTCTGAGAGATGGGCATCGTCTTATTTCTTAGCTCCACTTTGTGATAGTACCCGTATCTTCAGTGATCTCTTCATAAGAGCAAGTGCCAAGTCGAGCCAAATAATTAGAACTAATTGCTCTGAGATTAGGACTACAATTAAGTGTGAGCTCAGATTCCACTCATATATATGACTCATGAATACTCACGGTCCACTGTAAAGAAATCCTCATTTTACTGGGACATATTTTAAATCATCCCCATGTAACATATGGTAATTCTCCTGATAATCATGAGTTTAGCCAGTGGTATAGAATTTAAAACCTTATAGGGAAAAGTACAGTATAGATGTACAAAACAACTTTCTAGACTAAAATCTGTGGATTGTTGATATGTATAGATGACAAACTTAAGTGCTGTAAACTATGCAAAGACTGAGGGTTAGAGATAGGGCAAAACTTTTAATAACGTTCATTCACTAAGTCACAGGCATGGCAAAATAATAATAATTTATAAATTTTAAAGGGTTTGTGAGGAGGGAGGGAAAGGTTGTGGCGAGAGAGGGAAAAAATGAGGAGCTGATACCAAGGATTCAAGTAGAAATAAAATGTTTTGAGAATGATGATGGCATCAAATATACAATGTGCTTGACCCAATGGATGAATGTATGGATTGTGATAAGTGCTGTATGAGCCCCCAATAAAATGAATTTTAAAATCCAAAAGAGTATGAAAATAGCAAATATATAGTAATCTTAAATTGCCATCATGGAGAATGCTCAAAGTAGGATATTTGAACCAATATTCAATGACTTCCAACTCCACAACCTTGGAATTGTAACCACCTGCTTTTTCTCACAGTTTCATTCTAAAGTTCAAGGGAGAATTTTGGTGTCTTTATTCTGTGAGAAATGCATTTAAGTTTAATCCTGGTTCACTTAGTCGGTTCCTAATTGGATCTTTCTGGTGTGGCCTATGTAAGATGTTGTGCACCTCAAAAGGGCAGTCTAAAGACTTGGTTGTCTATAGTGTTTGACCTGTGTCATCAAGGGATGGATAGAAATTTGGTCCAAAGTGACCAGGATCATAATTCAGGGAGTATTCTCCCATTGGGGGCCTATAAAATAATGTTCAGCATTTTTCTCAATGGCAGTTTGCCTCTCCTGGTTCACTCACCAACAGAAGTGAAATCACTTTCTCTGAGACAGAAATGTGATCCACCCTTCGACCTCAAGACTTGAATTTCCTTTAAGCTTCACTGAGAACTCGTGTAGGAAAGACTGACTTGGGATTTCCAGGAAATAGTGCTATATGTCAGTAACTAATTGGTCTTCTCTTGATTACCCCAACATGAGAAACTGGCTCAGCTGAGGTGAGGCCACTTCTGTCAATGTATATTATTTCTCTTCATGGTGCCCCATAATCTCAGACTTTCTTCAGGTTCCTTTGCTTTTTTCTATTGTTCCATTTGTTTTCAGAAGGCAGTCTGTCTTCATTTGCTGATATGGTGGTCTTCCTGTCTGTTCTTCCTATCTTCCTTTTCTTCCATTCTACTGCTCACTTCTTATATCATATTTCCTATTTCTCTTGTATCATTGTTTAGTTTCTAGACTTCTTTGTGGAATGAGAATTTTAGTAACTCAATATCTTCCTTTGTTTTTAGGATTAACCCCCAGATCTTTTTCTATGACCCTAAACATCATTCTTCTGTATTCTTTTTTCTGGTAGTTGCAGGGCTTATTTTTCTGTGTATTCCATTGGGTTTGGGTTATCTTCTGTTGTCGAATTCTTAGTGGCCCAGCTGTAAATGGCATGTACCAAGGTTCTTGGTAATGTTGGGGGCAATCGACTTTTTTGGTTAGAGAATAATAAAAATGAAACAGTGGCTTGAAATTGTACTGCTTGGGAATGAGAACGAAATGATAGAGTAAGGCGGATAGCCTGAATAGGGGATAGGAGCACAAGAGGAGACTTTAAGTGATGGTATGCATAAGTGATCTTCTGGTTATAGTGATTTTTGATAAATTGCAAAAGGAGATTTTAAGTGTTAGTTTATGTGAAACGATGTCTTACTGAGCACAGACGGATGTTATTGTGTTTATAACAAAGGGCGCATTGTTTGGTGCACTCTGCTGTGCTGCTCTCAGGGACCTGATCTATCAGTGTAGGAAGTGCGCCCCTACAGGGAGGCGCACAGGGGGAAAGTGGACAGGTATGGAGACTCTGCCCTACATCACTCTATCTGTCCCCGTGTCTGGGATAAGCAAGGAGTAGGAATGGAGGTAAGGGGTGAGAGGAGGCTTCTAATCAGAGGAAGGTACGGAGGAAGTGAGGGACATAAGCCTCACAGAGAGGCAGTCGCTGATTTGGGGGAGGTGAAGTCGCTGAAACTTGCTAGTGTACCTAGCTCTGTGTTCTTTTGAATAAAGTTTTTTGGTTTTGATTTTTAAAGAAAAACAGCATAAAAATAATCCTTAAGCACCCAGAATTCAGACTGCATGTCTTACTTGTTAGATTCTGGCTGAGATTGAGTTTGCTATGAGGTTTTATAAGGCCTGGATATATTTTCTTATTCTATTACTCCTTTAATCACTATGCCACGTACATTTTTTGTACCTTATTATGCCATTTACTGATAGATGTTGCCATTCCTTCTTTTTATGGTTTACATTGGCTGCGTAAATTTTTCTTCATATTTTAAATTTTATTCTCTCCCCCTTCCTTATTTTTTGTTAACCTGTGTAACTTAAACTCACAAGCAGCCTATAGAGAATCTTGTATATAACCATATCTCTTTCTTTCTGTCTCTTGATTGGTGCATTTAACCCATTGACACTCAGTATCCTTATTGATATATGTAGGTTTGTTGCTGTCATTTTGCTCTATCTTATTCCGTGTGTATGTGTGTGAGAGAGAGAAAGAGCACGTGCTCGTGTGCGTGTGGTTTTACTGGTGTCATTGTCCTACTCTATTTCTTTGTTTTCACTGTATTGGTTTCTGGGAGGTCGTGTCCAGATGCTTCTTTCAGATTTGTCTGCTAATATTTTTAATGCATTGTTGGTAGCGATCCCATTATTAATTTTTTAGTAATGTTGTTCTTGATCTGACAAATTCCTTTAATTTTCCCCCTCTCTGAAAATACTTTTCTCACTCAGGTTTGAGGAATCATTTTACTTGATATAGGATTCTAGGTAAGCAGGGTTTTCTCTCAGAAATGTAAATATCATTCTATTGTCTTTTTTCCTGCATGGTTTCTGAGAAGTGTGAGCTTGTGCTCATTGATTTTCTTTGGTAGATATTTGCATTTTTCTCTACAGTTGCACTCAAGAGTCAATCCATATCCTTGAAATTATAGAATATCCCTATGCTATGTCATGATGATTTTCTTTTTGGATCTAACCTTGTTTAGAGTTCTCTCAACTTATTGAATATTTTCTTCTTTTGATGTTGGGAAATTTTTCTTCAATGAATTTCATACTATTTTCTCCATTTTTTTCCAGTTTTTCTTGTGCCTGTGTCCACCTGAGAGGCGCATGTATCAGCAGGGGGAATGGGGCTGCATGGTACGAGGAAAATTGAATCAAACAAGCAAGCAAAAAACCAACTCCCCCACAAATTTGGTGGGGATTCATCATCCATTGGCAGTGTTGGTGTATGCACATGTCTTCTGTGCAGTGGGGGGAGTGGGGAGGGTGTCAGAGGAGGAAGAAAGAAAAAAAAACAGGTGGATGGGGTCACTTTTTGAAGGGATAGCTCACAGTGGATAGTGAGAATGTCTATCCCAATCTGTTCAAAAGTGCTATTCATGAAGGATCCCTGTGGGCTAGAGAAAAAAGAGGTTTGACTGAGTATGTTGGAACAGGGGGAGGGAATATTACCTTTGTGCAGAGTATGTATGTGCAGAAGTGGCTCAGGACACTGGTCAATGGTGAAGGGGCACCAGTTAATGGTTAGCAGGCATTGGTGAGCTCTAAAATAAAAAAAAAATCTTCGGTGTACTTAGCTTTCAATTTTTTCTTGCTTCCAAAACATAGGACTTCCGTCTTGATAAGATTCTTTGGTAGTTGTTGATGAGAGCTCCCTGTGCTTATTATTTGTGGCTGTGTCACTCATAGGCAAATGTTTTACTTTTCCACGAGGTTCTTTAAGACCATGAATGTAACACTATTCCTCTTCAACTTCTCATTCCTGGAATAATGGGCCACGAAGGTCTGATTCATAATGTCTTATACCAGTCCATTTCCTCAAATTCTTTTGCTAGCAATACTTATTTATGCACAACATTAAAATTTTAAAGACTTCAAATTTTCCATACTGTGTACATAACACGTATTGAATACTTGAGGCTTTTTCCCCCCTCATTTTGAGTTTTGCCACATCTGAAAATGAAGGTCTCAAAAGCTTTGCTTCACTCATGTCATTAGGTCAACTCTATTTTAAGTAGAGCTTCCCCGTTTGTCTTTTGAATCGCTTCCAACCTGAGGGGCCCATCTGCTGGCATTATATCACATGATGTTCCACTGCTATTCATAAAGTTTTCAGTGGCCTGTCTTTTAGCCGTGAACTACCTCCTTCTTCCTCCTAATTTAGACTTGAAGCTCTGCTGAAAGCTGTCTGACACGGGAGACTCCAATGATATTTTAAAGACTGGTGACATGCCTTGTATCACACATAGCAACATGCAAGCTACCACAACATGACACATTAACAGATTAGTGCTGCCGCTATTATTAGTGCTGTTACTATCTGGCATTTTGAAACTCTTCAAGCCTCTCTACCCATTACTCAATTCTAAGACCGCTTCCATTTGATGAACAGCACTCCCACTTCTTAGTATAAATTCTGTCTCTGTTACATAGTACTGCTATAACAACAACAAAAAAAACCCCAAGAGGATGACTTTAAAAAACAAATTTATTTTCTCATAATCTCAATAAACTAGAAGCCTGAATTTAAGGGACAGACTGTAGGGGATAACTTTCAGTCTCTGATGACTATAAAGAAATATCCATGGATAATGACATCTCTTTTCCTCCAACTTTGCTACCTAGCTGTTTAACCCAATTTATATTTCAAAAGACAGACTCCTTACACTAATCCTATCTCTTTCACACAACCAATTCCATTTACTTCCAAATGGGATTACATCCACAGGAGTAGAGGACAGACTTTACAATGTACTCTTTTGGGGGCTTTAGGTCAACCTTAACGACTAATGAAGGAATTCTGCTGGCTGTGCAATGGTTAAGCACCTGTCTGGTAACGGAAAGGTTGGTTGCTTGAGCTCCCCAGCTGCTCCATGGAAGAAAACTGTGGTAGTCTGTTTATATAAAGATAATAGCTTAATTCTACTCTGGCATAATTTGACTCCATCTTATAAGATTTGATGCATAAGAATCAACTTGATGGCAATGGATTTGGTCTTTATCTTTTGGAATGACTAATACAGATGTGCCTGACCCAAGTGAAGGCATTTTCAGTCACCTCATATGCATGTGAAAGTCTGATGAGCAAAGAAGATGCATTATAATTATGGTGCTGGTAAATAGTTTTGAAAGTATCATAGACCTCCAGAAGAAGAAACAAGTTTGCCTTAAAGGCTGCACTGCCAGACACCCCTTAAAAGAGAGGGTGCCTTGACCTTGCCTCCCATATTTCAGACATATTATCAAGAAAGACAATGTTTTCAAGAAGGACCAGTGACTGGAAATGGGCATCATGCAAGGTAAAGTAGGACAGGCAAGAAAGGGGGAGATTCTCAATGAGATGGATTGATACCATAGCTGAAACCATCGGCTCAAACATAGCACTTGTTAGTGAGATTGGTCGGAATGAGGCAGGGTTTCATTCTGTTGGACACAGGGCTGCTGTGAGTCGGAACCAACTGACTGGGGTCTAACAATGAAAGAAATAGAGAAAAGGAGTCCTGGTGGTATAATACAGTTGTGCTATGCTGGCACCCCCAAGGCAGGAGGTAGAACTCACCAACTGCTACACAGCAGAGAGATGAGCCTTTCGACTCTTGCAAAGATTCACTCTTCAGAAGAGGCTAGAAGATAGACCTCAAATAGCAACTGCTATCCAGAACTTTGCCTGTCCCAGCCAGAATTCAACAGTTAGGGGCACGCACTCTGGGAAATAAGACCTGAATTCTTGGTGCTCCGAGATTGTTTTATATTTTCGCCTTAAACAAAACAAAACCACCACCACCACCCAGAGCTCAGCATAGCAGTGAATCTCTGCAGCTCCTTCTACCCAGTGTGGTGCTGGACTCAGCCCTTCGTCCCCTCGATTAGAAGTCCCCTCTCACCCAGAACGCCCATTCCACCCCATTGCCCCTCGTCTTTCTGAGCCTTGTGACCCCTCCATGGGGGTAGTCACATGACAGAGCTTGGAATCACTGGACATCCATGCTGCATTTGGCAGAAACTATCTCTCCTTGCAGGAGTTCAGGTCCTAGACCAACCGACATGCTACCTGAGAGCTAGGAAGTAGAGCAGTGAGGCTCTGCCACTCTTCTCCCCCAGCTTGGTGACCACGTGTGTGTGTCCTCCTCTCCCCCCGACCTCTCCTTGCTGAGAAGCCTCCCCTGACCTTGTGCCGCATTTCTTCCCTCTTCTGCCACTGAGATCCGCTCATGGAAGTAATACATCATGGCATTGTGTGGAAAGGCCATGCATCTCCTCTTTCACTGGAGATATTCTCCCCTTCCATAGAGGGGGACAGTTCCTACGTGGAGCAATCAGCTTCTTGAGAGCTGGGAAGTTGATTGAGTCCCAATCAGGGACCCTTTGTTATAAACGCAATCACATTCCTTTGCTGTGCTCCCCCTATATTTGATAGTAGGTTGATAAGTGACCCTGGTACATTAGATTACCAGATACACTCTCCACCTACTCCACACACCACCACCTCAAGACCCTGCTCCCCTTATCTTAGACACATTTTCACATAAGTGCAATCTCACCACTTCAAATTCCCTTTTCCAATTTATCAAAATTACTATATTTAACCAGAAGACCCTTATAATTAATATCATCACTTAAAACCTACTTTTGTGTTCCTATTCACCATTCGGGTTAATCACACCGTTATATCACTTCTTTCCCATTTCCACACAATATGATTTCAAGCCACCACCGGATCTTTCTCTTCTAATCCAAAGAGCCAACCTCACCCAACACAATCCAGGGTTCTACACACCATCTACAGCTCGGTGACTATGCTGTGCACACAAGAGCCAACAGTGGGAACCACAGAAATAAAGATAAACAAAAGTCAACAACTGAAGATTACCCAAATCCCTTAGAATACACAGACAAAGGAGCCTGGGCAGCCCTGGAACTACACAAAGAGAATACAGGAGACCGGGGGTAGAGCCATACAAGAGATCTGGGGATCAAGCCTAAAAACAAAGGAGGAAATTGAATTACTACAATCCTCACACCCCACAGAAGCCTAGCAGCTAAACAATGAGGCAACCGAAATAAGAAACATGGTATAAGAACTGAGTGATCAAATGGAATAAAAGGAAGATTGAATTAGTGAACCCAAAAACAACCACGTCACCGAGTGAGGGAAACAATCAAACAAAAACAAAAGAACCCCGAGCCGTGGTGGTGTAGTGGTTGTGCGCAGGACTGCGGCCCACTGGGTTGGAGGTTCAAATTCAGCAGCAAGGTTGGGCCTCCTACTCCCACCACCAGAGGGCAGTTATGCCCCCCCACAAAAAAAAACAAACAAAAGAACCCGAAGAAAACCTCTACAAAAGAAGAAAAATACCAAACAAATATAATACAATATGACAGCAATTAACCTACCTTTAGAATTAAGGACACTGAATTTCAATGGATTAAATGCACCAAAAAAAGACAATGATCAACAGACTGGGTTAGGAAACAAGATCCACCAATCTGCTACCTTCAAGACACACAACTTAAACTGACAGACAAAAGCAAACAGAGTTGAGTCAAAGGTTGTAAAAAAAATTAGCAAGCCAGTTGTAAGCAATTGAAAATGGCAGGAGTAGTAATATTAATTGCTGACAAAATATACTTCCGAGTAAATGACATAAAGAGAAACAAGAATGGAAAAAACACAATGATCAAAGGAGCAACAGAAGAAGAAAATATAGTCACAAGAAATATATAAGTGCCTAATGGAAGACTCGTGAAATACATCAACCAGTACCTCAAGGAAATGGGAATTCACCAGATAAACAATAACAGTAAAACTCTCAAGGAAAGATAGACCCACAGGAAAGTAACTCACTGAAGAAACAGAAGAGCTGAAAACCCTTTTCAAACAGCTGGACCTCCTAGATAGATACAGAGTACTCCAACCAACAGCAAAAAATTCACATTCTCAAAAGGGAGTGATAATGGCAATGGGTGTGCAATGGGTGTGTAAATGTGGCCTGCATACAATTGATGTTGGTATGGATTGTGATGGGAGTTGTATGGGCCCCCCCAAAATGATTCATTAACAAAAGGGGGGAGGGGAAAGGGGAGCTTTTTTTTTTTTTAAGAGGAGCTTGTACCAAGGGCTCAAGTGGAAAGTGTTTGGAAATGTTTGTGGCAGCATGTGTGCAAATGTGCTTGATACAAATGATGTACTGAATGTTGTAGTAGCTGTAAGAGCCCCCAATAAAATTATTTTTAAAAAATCACATTCTTTTCCAACACACATGGTACAATAGGATTGTTGGAAACAATTCAGGGATTTAGTAAAGTAGCAGGATTTGAGATTAACACGCAGAAATCAATTGTACTCCTAAATACCAGTGAATAGAGGTGTGAAAAAGGTATCAAGAATACAATATCATTCACAACACCTTCAAAAAAGTTGAAATACCTAGGAATAAACCTAACAAAAGAAACAAAGACCTACACAAAGAAAACTACAGATCATTAGTGGAAGAAAGGAAAAGTCAATAATGTGTAAACGTCAATACTGCCTAAAACAGTTTACAAATTCAAAGCAATCCTGATCTAAATCACAGCATCATTCTTTAAAAGAAATGGAAAAACAAATTAACAACTACATGTGGAGGAGAAAGAAGTTCCGGATAAGGTTAAAAAGAAGAACACAATAGGTGGTCTTTACCAGATCCCCAAACCTACTATACAGTCACATTAGTCAAAACAGCCTGGTAGTAGGATAATTATAGATGCCTGGACCAATGAAACAGGACAGAAAACTCAGAAATAAAAACACCTGCCTACAGACAACTGATTTTCCACACAAGACCACAAAACATGAAATGGGAAGGGGATTCCCTCTTCAGCAAATGGCTCTAGGAACATGGGATATCCATCTATGAAGAATGAAATAGGACCCATACCGCACCCCATGCACAATAAAGAAATCAAGGTGGGTCAGAGACTTAATGTGAAACCCAAAGCTTGAGGAGTCTCAAAGAAAAAAATTGGGACAAACCTAACTAAGGTCCATAGTGCAGGGTATACACAGACTACCAGATATAATAAAGCAAGCATACACATGGAAGACAAAATAGATTACTATTAAAACCCCTGTGCACATCAAAATATTTAATCAAAAGAGTAAAATGAAAGCCCCCAGATTGGGAAAATATATTTAGCAATGACATAATGGATAAAGGCCTAATTAATAAAATCTGCAGAATTCTGAGACCACAAGAAAAAAACAACACCACAAAATAACTCTCTTAAAAGGAGGGCAAAGGGTCTGAATAGACAATTCACAAAGGATGACACCCTGGTGGCACCTGAGGAAATGCTCTGGTTCCCAGGCCATCTGGGAAAAGTCAATCAAATCAATGATGAGATACCATCTTACACCTATAATCATAGTTCCCTTAAAGAAAATGGAGAACAGCAAATGCTGGAGAGGGTATGGAGATATTGATTTCTAAAATAGTTGGCAATACAAGTACCATAAGACCCAGCAGTACTATATGCTGAACATATACCCTCAAAGAAATAAGATATAGATTACAAACAGATATATGCTCACCCATATTCACTGCAGTACAATCCACAATAGCAAGAAGTTGGAAAACCACCCAAATTCCTATCAGAAGAATGCCTAAATCCCTTTGGTATATACACACAATGCAATACTATACATTCTTCAAAAATGGTGATGAAACACCTCATGGCATGGAGGGGTCTGGAAATCATTATGCTGAGTGAAGCTAGTCAATCGCAAAAGGACAAATACTCTGTGAGTTCAGTGCTGTAAGGGTTAACACCAGCATGAAGACAACCTATGCTTTCAGGTCATGCGTGCAACCCCCTCACCAAGGCTGCCAAGCAACATGGTAGAGAACCATACTAGTGCCCATGAGTCATACACAACCCTTGCTATACGTTTATCTTGAGAACTACTTAGAAAGAGAAGTCCCCACTTCAGCGTGAATCAGATTTTCGAGAGTGGAAGAAAGGAGGATGATCATTTAGTGGCTCCCACACAAAAACGTGGTGAGATCCCCCACACACCAGCAGGCATTCCTACCAGAGAGACGTGGGATACAGAGGGGAAAATCAAAAGTCAAGACTGGAGAAAGGGAGCATGTGCATCTTAGAGAAGACAAGTGCATTTCTGTTGGTGGGAAAAAGGAGGCTTGCATATACACAAGTGGGTTGGGGAATGACTCATAATACTTTTACGGATAACAAGGGGAGAGTATGGTTTATACTATAGGGCACATTGGTCTGAGGTTCTGTACACCCTATGACAACCCAGGACATGGGTCATTGAACCCTGGAACTTCATGACGCACAACATACTGCAATGGTCATATCCAAAGGATGTGATATGGAAATCCCATTAGGTGAACTGCGCTCTACCTCCAACATACCTGTAACCTGAGGAGTCAGGGCTGAAACTGTATGGAGTGCAAAGAAGCAGAGGACAGGTATGCTAAGGGTAATTAATGTTCTGTTGGCAAGAGGACTAACATTTACCATATATACTTATGTATCATTCAAGTTTTCCAGCACTTTTAAAATTGTTTTGTGGTAAAAATCAGGTGCCTTGGCTGATATTTGGGTTGGCTCATAGGCGAGTGTATATGGTACTTATTATGGTACGCCTATGCCCTATTTGCTTTACTCAGATATGTACTCTTCTGGCAGCTCTGTGTGTGACAATATCAGTGGAACTATTATTATAAGGTTTGCTTGACCACCAACTCCTATTGCTTATGTGTAGTGTCTAGTCACGTAATGACTTAATCTGTCAAACCAATAATGTAGGTACTATGATTTGTAGTTAAACTTTACGGTTTTTTTTGAGTCATTTTATTGGCAGGGGGGCTCTTACAACTCGTGTTACAAACTACACTTGTTTAATCTCTCTCAATTGTGCTTTAAATACATTACCATGGGCTAAATCAATGACACTATAGACAGAACATTATGCTTGGGGAATTGATCTATAAGATTCTCTACCTAAAATGACAAAGATGTCTTTAAGGTGAACAAAATATAGACAGAAATATAGATTTAAGAATGGATTTGGGGCTAGCATTTAACCCTAGCTCTAATCTAATCTAAGAACAATTAGTTTCTATGGCATGGCCCTGCTCAATATGTGAATTTATGAAGGAAACATGGAAAATATGACTTCTACAGCAAAGTATGAAGAAATTGGATGATGCCCTGCTATCAGAAAGAATAGTGTCTGGGGTCTTAAAGAATTGTTTTTAAACAAGTAGCCATCTAAGTGAGATTTCAACTAAACCAACATAGAAGAAGCACACCACCATTCTTGATCCAAGGATTGTAAATTATATAATTCAAATCTGAAGGGAATGACAGCAGAGCTCAAATTGTTCAAATCTCATTCGCCAAAGGCTATGGATGACAGTGGAAGCCCACATTACATTAGCAGGATCTACACATGGAATAAGCCTCTGGTGATTCCCTTCTGACCATAAATGAGGGATGGAAATTGCCTGGTGTGGCAGTCATATGCTTATGTCTATTTCATGATTGAGATGTAGGGGTGGAGTCTAGCCTGTTAATCTGGAGATAGCCATTGAGTAGCTAATGAGGCCTCCGTGTGGGCATGGCTTTCTCCTGAGACTTCTGGGAAATCTCGCAATATTTACCTCATGGAGATGAGAAGCTATCTCCCCAGTTGTCGGGAGTTAGTCTCAGAGATGGTGAATTACGGACAAGATGGCAGTGTCCGCGGAGTTGAAGGAGCCAGAGGAGAAGCCACACAGCCTTACTCTGAAGGAACCAGACCTCTGAAGCTGGCGAAGGCACGTGGAGACCCCTGCCAGCTCTGAGCTGCCTCTATCACCATTGGATGCTGTTGATGGACCCTGAGGCCTGCCAGCGCCAGGATTCTGCACCCAATGACCTATGACTTTGTGAGTTGGTCGGAAGGAGACGTTATAGATTGGTATCAGACATATGGGCTAATATTGGACTTATGAGTTGGAACTGGACTGGGTTGGGATGCTTTCTTAATGTCCTATTCCTCTTGTATATAAACCGTACCCTTATATCCATATGCATTTCCATGATTTTGTTTCTCTAGTCTATCCAGACTAACATACCTGGTTATCCGACATAAGAATATTAGAGAAGTCATTATAGTAGATGGAAATGATAAATCTGATTTGAATCCTTAAAGCCTTGTCATTTGATCTCCCTTTTGATATACTATGAGCTTGATCTGGTTTTTAATATGTTGTTTTTAAATTAGTGCTTATCTCCATTGTATTTTATTATTGGTGGTAAAATTCTTAACTCTCTATTATGTATTTTTCTATGTTTCTTAAAATATGAAATCTAGGTTGGGTGAACCTATAGTGAGAATAACTTGGATAAGTTATTCCTGTGAGGTAAGGCAAGGGAAGGCAAGAGGAGGAGCCTCTATTAAGTACAAGAAGGAAGAACCTATTTTGAAAATAATTGTGGTAACAATTATAAACCGCTTGATATGACTGAACTATTGAATGATAGGAAGCCTGAATTGTGTTCTAATTAATGATTTGGGGAAAAAAATCCTGTCTCCGAACCCTCAAAAGGGCGGTTTTATTCTGTTCTTTAGCCTCTTCGTGAATTGGGATTGACTTAAGGTCAGTGATTTTTTTAATATTTGGATGTTTAATGTTAAGAATCATTTCATGTGTTAATTGGCCGTTTGACCTTTGCATATTTAAAAGTTGGATTGTCCTTTTGTTGTGCTGCAGCTCTTCATATAGCTTGGATATTACATCCTTATCAGATATACAGCGCTCCAGCACAGTGGTTCGCAACCTTCCTAATGCTGCACCCCTTTAATAGTTCCTCATGTTGTGGTGACCCAATCATAACGTTATTTCTGTCACTACTTCATAACTGTAATTTTGCTACTATTATGAATTGGGTGATCCCTGTGGCTGGATCCTTTGAACCCCAAAGGTATGATGACCCACAGGTTGAGAACTGCTGTTCTGTAAGTTGTCGATTCACTTTATTGTTGAACCTTTATAATGCACAAAAGTTTTAAGTTTCAATTATATCCATTTTATTTTCATTGCTTGGGTTTTGAGTACCATATCTGAGAGTCTATTATCTAAACCTTGGATTCTAAAGCTTTAGGCCTGTTTTGTGTGTTACGCATTCCATAGTATTATTTTATGAGTATTTAGGTCATCAATCCAGTTTGAATTAATTTTTGTCATGAACTGAGGTATGGGTCTAATTTCACTTTTTGCATATTCTTAAGGTACTGTTTAGTGAAGAGACTATACTTTCCCTCATTGAATGGATTTTGTGCCCTTCATGAAAATCAATTGACCTTATGAGTTTATTTCTCAATTTTTAATTTTATTCTATTGTTATATATATCTGGTCATATGTCAATATTGCTTTGATGACTATAACCTTATCATATATTTTGAAATTGAGAAATATGAGTCCTTCTACTTTGTTTTAAAATATTTTAATACTGTTTTGGCTATTTGGGGGTGTCCTTGGACTTCCATATAAATCGAAGATCTGGGCTTTCCATTTCTTCAAGGAAAGTGATTGGAATTTTGCTGGGTACCGAGTTGAATCTATAGACTGTTTTGATAGTACCGACACTATAGCAGCATTGTATTCCAATTCATAGAAAGAGTGACTTCTAATTATTTGTTGCTTGTTACAGTGAAGTTAGCCCCTGGCTCATGTTAGCCCCTTGAAGAATTTAACAAATCACTGCTTTGCCCTTCACCGTCTTCATAATCAGTGTGGAGTGAAGTTTTGTAACCAACTGGGCTTTCCTTGGCTGATTTTTGGAAAAATGATGATAGGCTTTCCATTCTAGTCTGTCTTATTTGGGAGGTTTGTTAAAATGTGTTACGGCTCAAAACAACAGGTAAAGCTTTCAATGGCAGAGGGGTTGTGGCTACACAGGAGACATATTGGTTAGGAATTGCACTCAGGTTTCCCACATGGAAGGTGAGAATTCTAAAAATCTAAAAATTCCAAAAATCTCTCTCCACTTTAGATCTTCTCCAATTTGCTTCACACAATAATCTTTCAATCCATTAATGCAAAAGGCTAATACTCTTGGGAGACCAAAAGGCAAGAAGTCCAAGTCCACTAGAGTTGATTCAGAAAAAAAGGCTCTTTCTAAAAAATTAGCAACTGAAAACCCAGTGGAACACTTTGACACACAAGAGGTTGCCACGAGTTAGGATTGACGTGTAGAGCAAGTGTCTTCTAATTGCTTTCAGCAATGCTTTACACTTTCCAGTGTAAAAGTTTTTCACCCTACAGGATCAATTCCTAGGTATCTAATTATTTTAGATGCTGTTGCAAATGGAATCGAGTTTTTTTTTTCAGGTTGCACCATTGCTGAACGAAGCTGAATGTAGGGCATTTATTTTGGACTCTATGACTTTGCTGACTTTGTTTTTAGCACTAGAAGCTTCTTGTAGATTCTTTGAAATTTAATTTAAAAATATTGTTTCCAACAATTAAATGGCTGTTCATTGAGAGGGTCACTAAACTCCTTAAAGTGCCATTCCATCACAAATAACTTTTTAAATGTCTCCAATCACCTGTTTATACTTCTTAAATTGCAGTTTTTAACCGAACACCTTCCACCATGCTTATTAAGAGTCAGTAGATACCCAGTTTTGATGGACGTATGTTTTAGGGACAGCAAAGATGTCTAATGAAAGGATAAGCAAGATACTAAGAATAATAGAACTGTAAGGATTTACGAAACCATTTTGCGAGCTATTCTAACATTTTAGTTAAGGACAATCAATATCTAAGTGTGTTGGCTTGACTATTGCCCCCTACATCCTAAATCATTTCTTCATTTTGGACTTATAAATGTGACTCCATTTGGCAAAAAGGCCTTTGTAGATGTAATCAACTTAAGGTCATACTATATTAGTGCAATTGAAGGACCCAGCACAATGGAGTCTACTCCAGTCCATAGAGACTCTATATAGGATTGGTGAGGCTGGAAATCTTTATGGGAGCAGACGCAGATTTCACCCTCAGAGCAGCTGGTGGGTTTGAACCGCCAACCTTGAACTAAGTAGTCCACACATCCTATACCGCTACCTCTAAGATAGCATCAGAGAGTAAATACAGCTATATTGTTATCTTCCCAGGGGAATGGCAGTCCATGGTGTTTCCAATATTCATCAGCACCATAGTTCAAATGCACAAATTCATTTTCAGTCTTCCTCATTTACTGCCCAACTTTTGCATGTCTGTGAGGCAACTGAAAATACCAGGACTTTGGGCAAGTTCACTTTAGTCATTACAGTGACTGTCGACTGCCAGAAAAAACTAAATGTCTTAAAAGAGGTAAAACTCAATGGTTCTTGGAAGCAATGATGGTGAGACACAGCATCTCATGCAGTTTGGACATGCTGTCAGGAGAGATCAGTTCCTAGAAAAGGATATGATGTTTAGAAAGATAGAAGGTCAGTGAAAAAGAGAATAACCCTCAAGGAGATGACTGACACAGTAGTCATAAAACATGGGATCTAACAATTGTGGGGAGGGTGAGGCCCGGGGGGCATTTCATTCTGTTGTATGTGGGGTTGCTGGGATTTGGAACTGACCCTACAACACCTAACCATAGGCTAGAACCACC
This sequence comes from Nesogale talazaci, assembly GCA_004026705.1. Classification (NCBI taxonomy): domain Eukaryota; kingdom Metazoa; phylum Chordata; class Mammalia; order Afrosoricida; family Tenrecidae; genus Nesogale; species Nesogale talazaci. The sequence goes on from PVJH01003279.1 coordinate 44,732, forward strand.
AGAAAGCCTAACTCTGATTATGAATAGAGTAATTCTGCCATAAATATGCTCTCACTATCCTCCCCTACCCAAGGGAAAAAAATCCGAGGCGGCTTCTTTTAACCTGTTTCTAGAGATGTGAGGCTGTTGTTCTTGAAGGCGACCTTCGAAAAAAGGCTCAGGCCTTTCAGAAGCAGAGCTCTAAGCTGCCTGCCAAGATGCACCTCTGAGTGAGGGCAAACCGCCAACTTTATAGCTACATAGAGGGACAAAGGGGAAAAAAAAAAACGAACTGAACACTAGACCATCTATTTTTTCCTGAACAGGCCTCCTCCTTTTTTAAGGAGCCTTGTTGGCACAGTGGTTATGTGTTGACCATCAGTTTGAAGCCACAGGTCACCGTGAGGGACGCTTTCTACTCTTGCGAAGAGTTAGTCTTGGAAAATCACATGGGCAGTTCTTCCATGCCCTATGGGCTTGCCATGAGTTGGCATTGACTTGATGGCATTGAGAGAAAAATAGAACAGAATTCTTTTAGAATAACCTTCAAGATTCCTTTTAGCTTCACATTCTCTTCCGACCCCTATTCTGATCCCAGTACCTGATGCGACTTCTGGCAGGCTTGTTAATTGTCATTCCATTTGAAAAAAAATCATTTTATTGGGGGCTCTTACAACATTCCACACATCAATTGTATCAAGCATATTTTTACATATGTTGCCATCATTTCCAAAACATTTTCTACTTGAGCCCTTGATAAAAGACCCTCTTTTAGCCCCTCCCTCGTGAATCCTTGATCAATTACATATTATTTTGTACCGTGCACTTTCCAGTTTCTTTCACCCACCCCTTCAAGGAGGGTTTGCAATCATCTGTAGGTCTATTTTTTTTTAAATCATGTTACTGGGGGGCTCATACAACTCTTAGCACAATCCATTCGTACATCCATTGTATGCAAAGCACATTTGTACCTTTGATGCCATCATCATTCTCAAAACATTTTCTTTACACTTAAGCCCCTGGTATTGGTTCCTCCTTTTTCCACCCTCTCCCTGCTTCCCCCCACCCCTACATCATGGACCCTTGATAATTTACAAACTATAATTTTCTTATTGAGCTCTGTCTGGTCTCCCTACACCCACTTCCCCATAACCTCCCCAGGGAGGAGGTTATCATCAGTTCCCCCTTCCTACTTCATCCTCCAGATGTCACCACTCTTCCCCACTGGTCCTACAAGGATCATCTGTCCTGGATTCCTAGGATTCCTGTTCTGTTTCTGGTTCCTATCTGTACCACAGTACATCTTCCAGTCTCACTGGATTTGTAAGGTAGAATTCAGATCATATAGAGGGAGGAAGCATTTCAGATCTAGAGAAGTTGCTTATTTCATCGTTGCTACACTGTGCCCTGACTGGCTCATCTTCTTGTCACGACCCTTCTGTCGGGGGATATCATTTCCCCTGCAGATGGACCTTGAGTCCCCAATCTCCCCTCCCCCTCATTTATAATGATGTGTTTATTTCTTTGATCCCTCATCCCTTTGATGCCTCTTGGTCACTCTGGCTGATGTGCTTCTTCTATATGGGTTTTGTTGCTTGAGCTAGTGGGCACTTTGTTCACCTTCACGCTATTAAGACGCCAAATGCTTTATCTTTCGATAGTCAGGCACCGTCAGCTTTCTTCACATTTGCTTATGCACATCTCTGTCTTCAGTAATCATATCGGGAAGGTGGGCATGCCACGATATGTTTGTTCTGGATGCCTGATAACTGTTTCCATTGATACCTCGTGATCACAGTCTGGAGTGCTTCTTCCATGTGGACTTTGTTGCTTGAGCCACCGTAGAAATACAGTACAGAAAAACACTAGTTATGCCCTAACATCTTAATTAGAAAAAAGGAAAAACAAAATATTAACACAATACTAAAGGATTTTAATAGTAAAAACTTAAAAGAGTTTTGTGGTAAACCCAGCTTTTTATGTGCCTTGGGCATTTTGGATTTGGAGCATGTTTTTTGTTGTTGCATGTTTTAAAAACGAAGCAAAACCCTAAACTGAATTAAACCAAGGGATCAAGTCAGGAACCCTGATGCAGACTCTGAAAATGGCTCCTTAAACTCATTGGAACTGTTCGGAAACTGCCAAGGGTACATAATATGGGAGGTAGTCACAATTAATAATCTTATTGTGAAGTACTAGAAAGCAAATTTGTCTAATGGGATTAAGCCTCTCAACAATATGATAGGAGTAAATGGCCTGCTCTTGACTGGGCATATTTCCTTTCTATCATCTTTTGTTTATATAAGGGTGCACTTGAAGAACTTCATCTATTTTTCTGCTTTCAGACCTAGTATTAAAAAAAATTCTCACTCCCAAATACTAAGAGGCATGAAGATTCACCGCTCAACGTCTTATTATCTGATCTATTTCTCAATGTATTTTTGAAATGACCTTTGCCATGAACGAATGAAATGCGTTTTCATAGTACATAAGCGTGGCTTAGGACTCACATTATGGGAATAGGGGAAGGGGGGCAATGGGACAAGATTTTCTTCATTAGAAAATGTAGTCTTATGCAAACAACTTGAGTTCACGAACTCTTTATTTTTCTCATCTGAAAATAGAATTTATTGTTCGTGTGACCGAGAAATGGACTTTGTAGTCGGCAAAGCTCTGCATAAAGTTTACAGGGCTTGACACGGAGCAAATATTATGTAAATGCGTGAATGAGTACGTGAGAAATCTTGGAAAGGAATGGTATGGTGGTTTCCTTTTAGTTTTCCCTGACGGACGATGAAGGATCACTGGTGGTGTAGTGGATTTCCTATTAGGCTGCAAACCACAAGGTCGGCAGTTTGAATCCGTCACTCACTCACTGGGCGAACTATGAGGCTATCATATTCCTATAAAGATTTCTAGCCTGGGAAACCCACTGGGACAGTTCTACTCTTAAAGGGTCACTATGAGGTAGAACAGACTTCGATGGCAGTGAGTTTGTCTATATTAAGGAATTACTAGCTTCAGAATTTGCTTTGGAAATCTCCAATTTAAAACAAAAGATGAAATAATTTCATTAAAAGAAAAACCTACAGGTTTCTAAGACTATAAATCTTTATGGGAGCAGACTGCCACCTCTTTCTCCTGCTAAGCTGGTAGATTTTTGAACTACCTTTTGGGTTAACGATCAACATTTATCCACTCTTTTACCGGCTCCACTTAGACTGAAATTATAAATAAAAATGTAGATGGTAAAAACACCACTACAAAAATTGTTCATCCTATGTAATGTTTTATGTGGTCTTCTGGTATTATGTAACAGAAAAAGATCTCAAGATCCATATAAATGAGATTTATAAATGCTTGCATTTAAATGTCCCAGAAAAATGAACTCATAGGCTCACAATGCTTTATTTTGTGAATTTTTGGAAAGTACCTTTAAATTGTATTGAGCACTGAGAAAGGGTAGAAAGTATTTCATTCTTGACCTCTTAAATAATTAACAAAAACCTGATCCTTTTTGGAATACTACTGCAATGCTTGGTTATAAAAATCCTTTAATCTCTGGTTTTAAATCCTAGTGGGTTAGAAAATACCAAAGTCTACTATGGATAGATTTTTAATGTAACACAAGATCTTACAGGAGGGTTTATTTTATCTTTGCCAATGAACCAACCAAGCAAGGCATAGCTGTTTCACAATTTTTAAATAGTGTAAAAAATGGGTCACTTTCATAACAATTAAACACAATGCCAGAAAATATTGGAGATATTTTTCTAAATATCTTAATTCTTGATTCTAAGTGTAAACACAGTTTGAGTATAAAGCAGACATTCGCCCTCTGACCATCTTATCTCAAAACCAATAAGATTTTTCCCACTGGGATGAAAATTCTGGATAACCATATAGGTTAAGAAGTAGGTGCAGGTTCATTTTAGGCCTGTCGGCTCTTGGCTCAAATGTTATCTCTTAGGTTCCCATTTATCCTGTTCCTTCCATACTCACATTGATTTAAAGCACCATTTATAGTATAGTCAAACCTCTGTAGGCAATCGAATAGAAATTAATTCATCTCTAAGAATTAGAGGAAACAAAGTATTGTCTAATGCTTTGCAGGCTGTTATTTAATATGCCAAAAAGTTTACATTTAAAGTGTTAACATCATATTTATTACCTAATAGTAATTCAAAGAATATTTGCAAAAAGCACAAAAGTATTAAGTATTAATTTTCATAGCAAAAAGCACCTTAGTCCCTCAGGTTAAAAATAAAACATTCCATGACTTAAAAAAAAGACCCAAGAACTCATGCTATAATCGCTAAAGTTATATAATAGAAAGGTAACTCTCTTATCTCCTCCTCATTAATTCACCATTAGTTAAGGCATAAAGTAGCAAGAGTGTGCAATAGATTGCAAACATCCAAACAACTTGGAATTTTATTGTAAACATCCCATAAAGAATGGCAACAGATGAGTCCAGGTTTTGTCTTTGAAGGTAATTGCTCATAATGACTGACATCTGTCAAACAAAGCAACTTTTATAAACCAAGCCAGTTTAGTTTACCTTTCTTTACTGAATTTTACTTTAATGGACATTTTGCCCATTTACAACATCACATCAACTATTCACTGAATGATTTTCCATCTTAAAATTTATAGATACTAAGAACAAACATAAGGTACAGATTTAATACTGTGTAAGGGATTACAAAAGACAAGAATGGTAAATTACAGGACAAAGAAATAAATTAGCGATTGCCATCACCACAGTATTGTTTAAAGAATTAACATTTTCAGTACTGCCTAATGTCTGGTGACATATGTAAAAACACATTTCCCAACTGGGCTTCTGACTGAATGCTTAAAAAATCAAATATCAATGGTGATTTCAGTATGTAGCAAAGTTATATTCTTTAGAAAATATTTATCATCATGCTTTTTTTCTGTCAATTCCCATATTCTAGCTTTAACTAATATAGGTATAAGAATAACAAATGGGCATTCATGTAAATAAGCAAACAAATACATCTTAACTATAAATTGCGGGGCCCTTCTACTGAACTTCTCCCATCAATGAATCAGTAACCGCCAGTCTTTTTTAAGTGTTCTCAGGTGCTATTTTTATTGCAGAAATAAAAGTAGGCAGGAGGGTAACAATTGTAAAAGGCAAGGTTACACAAGGTGACTTGGACATTTATGGGAAAATGGAATAGAAAATCTTCACAAATATTCTGAAATCACCTTGTACAAGAAAATAAATATCAAGACACCAGAGTGCCACAAAATACAGCACCATGGAGAAAAGATGTAACTTTATATTGGAATTTAATAAAAACTTGGCAAACTGAAAAAGAAACTGTTGAGATGAAAAGTGAAAATGTATTAAAATACGTTTACAGTAGTTAAATAAAATGATCTTAGAACATTATTTTGAATAAGACTTTCATAAAGTGTCATGTACCATAAAGTGTTATGGATGGAGTTGGCATTTAAAGCAGTGGACTTTAAATGTCAAAACATGCATTCCTTCCTTCAGGCCCAAATTATTCATTTTGGTACACAAAATTGTTGGCAATTATCTGTAAGGGGGATACCAAGTATACTGACAATTATATGAGAGGGTTTCACAACATTTGTGCAAAGATTTCATAATATTTTAATTAATTTTCCACAAACGTTTCGAAGCCCCTTTGTGAATGTGAAAATTCCAACTTTGTAGATAAGTACCAGTTGGTAAATATGCATAAAATAATTCCCGAGGTATATAAGCAAGTAATAAGGTGTTTAGTTTTCATAATTATAATTACAAACATACAAAACTTCTAAAATGCTCAAAATTTTTATCAATTAGCAGTGACATTCACATCTTTTTCTTTCAATCCCTCTGTTATAGATGACAATTTTTGGGATTAAAATAAATTTAAAAAAAAGAATTGCTTAAATTCACTTAACCATATTGGAAGGCTAAGTTAGGTATCTGAGCACAGAGCTGCACAGAATGAGATTTGTGAATTTTATTAAGATTCTTGGCCTGTGGGTGATACAGTAAATTCTAGCACACACGTACGTCTGAGGACAAAACAGAAATTAAAGCAGACAGTGAACAAATAAAATTAAGAGAGTAGAGGTGCACAGGTATACAGCAAAAATTGTTTAGGTTAAGTAGAAGACCTAATATTAAAATGGATGATCAAGCAGTGTGTATATAGGCTATCACCATTAGAGGCAAAATTTAGAAGACAGTAAATATGGCTGCCTTCTTTAAATATTATTTTCTTTTAATGTCTGAATTAAGGTGAGTTGTGTTGGGGAAAAAAAATAAAAACAAAACAAAAAAACTCCAAACCAAACCAAACCAAACATCTACGTACAATCACTCGCCCGCGTGCATGTGCACGTGCACAGCCACCCACACACAAATTTAATCATTAGGCTGGCATGATTGCTGGAAAAGACATACATGGCAAGTCATAGCCATGGTATTGAAGAAACACACAATTTTGTTTTCATAAACACATCCACATGCTAAGCTCTTAAAGCTGCTAATTTAAACAACTGTATTCATAAGGAATATTAGAGCTCACTATTAGTATCTAACATAGGATCAAGTGAACATATGCGTATGCACTTACAGACGTAAATGGAACCAGTGGTTTTTCTTTGCAATTTCAAGATTTAGGCTTCTTTCCTTCAAAATTCTTACTTCATTTACTACTTGATTTGCTATGGCTGGATCTAGGTCATTTATTTTTAAAGGGCCACTAAAAAACTAAAGTGATATTCAATGATACAAATCATTACACATTCAGAGGTGAAGTTACCAAAAAAAGCAAAGTATAAATTGAGGGAAAAAATACCCAGGTATAAAAGTAAAAAGGCTATCTTCCAAACTCTAATTTTCATACTTATTAAAAATACTGTACATGCAAACACAAAATTATGTTTTGTAATAAATGATAGCTATGCTCTTCTAACCTACCCCGATGACTAACTTTAGGTCCTAGTCATTGAAATAAACATTTCAGCAAAAGGCTGTTTACCAGTATTTTCACAGTATTTCACTACATATAAAATATGCTTAAAAATGTCTTCAGGCATATTATTCTAATGATCTAAACCTAGTAAATCTTGACATTTGGGAAATAAATGTAGCATTTTTTATTTTTCAAAATAAATTATAAAGCTCCAGATAGTTAAAGTCACACAAATGGTCATTCTTCTACATTTCAAGAGGTAAGCTCTTCATAGAAGAATATCACTAAAAAAGTCCACACTAAATGGTATACATTTGGATGTATCCATCAATTTAAGTAAATTTGTTAGATTTGGTTCGGCCAAAATATTAATTCCAGGAAAACACAGGCACAATTGAATCCAAAAGCCAAGCGATGAATAACTGAAATAGCATATTCTACCAAAAATCAAATGTAGAGTTTCAAATATGAAGTTCAAAAAATCTATTTTATGGTTAAAAGTGGCAGCTTAGTTACAACCAGAAGTAGTTTTAGTTTAGTGAGGAAAAAAAAAAGATCAGGAGCAAGAGGGAAAGAAACACACACACACACACACACACACACACAGGAAAATATCAGCTTGGACTACTGTCCCAGTAATATAAGTCAGAGCTATTAGCAATTCACAACAATATTTTCTTAAAACCTGAACTTAATTTCTACTGCAAGTGAAAACTGTGTAAAAGGTGATAGTCCAAGAATAATCTCTATTCCCATCCTGCCAAAAAGGCAAAGTGTGTCCTTCCTCTGCGCTTAAGGATTTTTAGATGCATAAAATGATTGAAAGCAGGAGACAAATGTATCAGCCTAAGAAATAGCCTAGATTATTAAGTATATATTAATTTGTCTATCCCGTTGTCAGATATAGGTGCAACACATCTGCTGCTGTAAAAACAGAGATCAATATTATCCCTCGCATTTCCAAACTTTAAGTAGCTAATATATTAACAAGTGTGTAATGCTCCAAATTTGAGGAGTAAAATTGATCTTGGAATTCCAGCAGACTTAGAGAATTCAGTGCTCTCTACTGCTGTAAACATGACAATAAGGATTTAAAAGATTTTCTAATCTATAAAACAATTATTCAAAATATCTCTGTGCAGCACAATGAAGTTCTTTTCTGAAAGACTGTGACAAAGAACTTTTTGAAATGGTATGAGAACCTATTAAAAGTGATTCCAGACACTAGCTCGTCAAAACATTCTCACTCAAAACCAGGTGCTTTGTTAAATTTTAAGATTCAATAAAAATCAGCAAATCACAACTGTCAGACTGTTCATTGGTAGCAGAGATACATAAAACCTATTCATAAAAACATGTTTTAAGAAAAGCCTAAGGTAGAGCATATTTACTTTATGAAACGTAGTTAATTACAACAATTAATTTGAATGCTGATATAATTATTAACAACCTCTCCACTTACAACGTGAGTATTTATTCCTATCTAGCATGGTCTATTTCTCCTTATTCAGTACTGAAAACAACCCTCTCTTTTCCAGTAGTTTCTGCTAATAGAGGTAGCTGAGCTACTATTCAAAAAAGTCATTCTTTTTGGGTGAGGATTTTTTATATGTTTAAATTATTATTCAAGCTACACAATTTCCATTAACACAATCATAAAAGATAAGCACAAAAAAGAAAATAGATGCAAGAAACATTTGAATTTGGCACCTTGTCTAGATCGATACCTCAAGTATTCTTCTTCTAATAAAGTTAATGCACACATTAGGACACACCACAAAGATTTGCTACATATTTACAAGGCACCAACCCTTTCTCAACTTTTATATGAATGATGCAAATCAATGAAAAGCACATCAAGACACAACCACCCCCGAAAAACAAAACAAAACAAAAACTGTAGTATAAATATATACTTCAGTACGTTTTATGAAAGTTTGGCCTGGGAGGAGAGTAAAATAATCCAGATCGTTCTTTTAATATAGAAACTGTAAACATTTAATAGCTGCCTTTAGGATTGATGTATTGTGCAAAAGTTATTATTACTGGGTATAGGAATCAAAATGGCAAAAACAAATTATATAAAACTCTGTAAGAAGGTGCTATACTTCTATAATATAAAAAGCAAAAGAAGGATATTCTGTTCGGATAAAAATGTCATGCTACTCTTAAGAAGCGAAATGCTTCTTTAGTGTAGTAAATCTGTAGTGTGTCTGCATTGTGTGTGTGTGTGCGTGTGTGTGTGTGTGTCTATATATGCATGTGTATGGGTAGAATTTATTTTAATTTAAGGCCTAATGAGTAAGGCTTGTTTGAACAAATGAAGTGTGGAGATCTTGAAACAAACATATACTGGCATAATGGAAAAGCACCAATGTGAAAGGAAAGCAGAAGTCCCCACACAACTTGCTTTGTAGATTTCCTGGTAAATTCCCTGCAGTAGAAGGCCATTGAGTTTTTAAAACTATTCTAAATTTATCAACTGTTAATAATTCCATCCCATGAGATGGCTAACCCTGGCTTTTTCTGTCATTTTACGCACTCTACCTGATCTGGATGTACCAAGATTCAGAGGATCCTCAGTGGATACAAAATTGTCATTATCAGAATCATCATTATATAAAACAGTCCTCCTGCCTTGGTTTCTTGTTTTGATTCTCGGCAGTCTACTAAATCGTCCTGAAAACATGGTATCAAATTCATCATCAGTAACACGTGCCCGTTTGGCTCTGGTAGCACCTCTAGAAGTACCTCTTCCACCCCTCCCTCTCCCTCTAGTACCAGCTCCACCTCGGCCTCGGCCACCCCCTCTTCCCCTGCCACCTCTTCCCCTGCCTCCTCTACTCCATCTACCCCATCTGCCCCATCTGCCTCTTCCTCCAGTGCCTCTCATCTTCCAGTTCCTTTTTCCATTGGCATGTTGCTTTCTGAGTTTTCTTTTAGGTCTTGTTTGTATGAATTTGCTATAATCATGGTCGCCATCCAAATAATCTTGATCTGTCCTGGACGTTGATTCAGAGTCAGAATCGGAACCACAGGTACTTTCAGAACTTAAACTGGATCCTAACTCTCCACTCTCTGAGGAGGATATATGTGATTTCTCCTTTGTTTCATTTTTCTCTCTTTCTTCTCCTTCCATGATTTCATCTTCTGATGCACTAAGGAGCTTTCTCTTGACTCCTGTTCGAGGCTCTCTGCCATCACCATTTGTAAGGGGTCCATCATGAAGGGGGTGATCTAAATCAAGATGAATGATTTTTAAAAGTTAAAGTTTTGACACTGATAAAATTTTAGAGTCAAAAGAAAAATATGTAGTCAACTGAAAAACATTTAGTGCTCCAAGATAGATGGGGTAAGATCATAGAAGGAGTTAGAGTATGAACTTTTACCTGTATGCGCAAAATTATGTCCATCAAAATAGGTGTCATAAATCCTAATCCTTATATATCTCTGGCTATAATTCCATGTGGAAAAGAGCTTTCTTTGTTAACAAGCTCTCTTGCTATAGGGTTAATTTTAAGTCAATTACCTTTGAAATCTAAATGAGCAGATTAGGCTGAGGGAAGCAAGCAGGGATGAGGGAAGCGAGATGCCAAAGTACAAGAAAAACACCCATACGCGGAAGCTCAAAGGAGACAAGGGCTTTCCTCAAGGGCATTTCCCTAGAGCAGCTGCTTTCAACCTGTGGGTTGCGACTCCTTTGGGGGTCAAACGGCCCTTTCACAAGGATCGCCCAATTCATAACAGTAACAAAATTACAGTGATGAAGTAGCAACAAAAATAATTTTATGTTTGGTGAGGCGGGTTCACCACAACATGAGAGACTGTATTAAAGGGTTGCAGCATTAGGAAGCTTGAGAACCACTGCTCTAGAGTCAATGTCTTAAATTCAGACTTCCAGTTCCCTAAACTATTAGTAAATTAATTTGCTAAAATTCATAATATATTGTATGCCTGTTATAGCAGCACTAGGGTATTAAGATATTTACTATGGGTCACACATGGCTTGCACCTTAATTATGGTGATGAATGAGATAAACTCTTAGAATTCATGATTTAGTAGGAAGACACTGACACTCTATTGAATAATATGTAAATTTTAATCGTGATAATTTTTATAAAGAAAAGGGGAAAGAAAGGCGTTTGAGTGTGTGGCCATAAGATTATATTTTAGATATGGGAAACTTATCTTCAGAGGTGGTATTAGAATGAAAAATTCCTTGAAAGAAGAGAGGAGGAAAGATCATTGCAAATAAAATAAAGAGCAGATCAGTGGACTTCAAAGGACAAGAGAACAGGAGTTGGCAGGCAACAATGGTAAGTGGATGGTTATAAAAATTGGATAGTGACATTTTACATTTTAAAAGAATAGTCTGGCTGACAGAGGAGGCAATATTAGAAACACAGGTCAATTGGGAATCGATGAATCAGAATCGACCGGTTGGTACATAATAGGAAAAGGTAAAGTAGGATGAAGCGTGTACTAAGAGGCAGTATGAAGTGATTCGATGTAGAATACCTCTTTCAAGAGGAGCCACCAGAACCAACCTTTAGTTTAAATGTTTGACCCGATATGACAGGATACAGATGCAATGCTAAGTGAATGAATAGCAGAGTCATCTTCCCAAGTTGGCATCCATGGAAAGAGGAAGGGAAAGAGCTAAAAATCAAGACTCTGGTTTGAGATGCTACTAGAGAGTCAAATGGAGACAATGAATAAATACATAAATATAGCATGTGGGTAAAACATGTTTGGAGCCAAGGGAAATGTGGGAGCTTGAAATATAAGTTTGGCAATTGTTCAGTAAATAGGTAGTACAGAAGTTCATGAGAATTAGATGAACCTATTGAGAGAGCAAGTGGAAAAGGAGAAAGTGGCTGAGGAAAAGGAATGATCCTCGTGATACTCTAATACTTAACATGGAAGCATCTTCAAAGATAATCAAGAAGGAATGACCAGTAAAGTAGGAGGAAAATTGGGGTGAGCTGGAAGAATTGGAAAACTGAGGACAGGCATGTGGTGACCATAGTTACAAAATTATCCTATTGGTCCAGAGTAGAGACTAAGGTGATAGCAAGATAAACTGTAGACAATATTTAGGCAGTATTAAAGAATTTTAGAATCCTTTTACTCCAATCTGGGTTTATGTAATGGAGAAAGAACTGTTCATTTAATTTTTCTCCTTATTCACTTTATTTTAAAAGATTATGTTTGAAAATACTTATGTCGGCTATAGACATGAAACTCTAACTCACATGTGATAATATTAAAATTCTCCTACTCTATAAAAACATGCTAATTTCCCTATGTACGTATATTAGTTTTCAGATGATTCATCTATCACCTTAAGGAAACCAAGAATAAATGCTGTGTCCATACTTATTACATACCTTGTTTAACTGGCAAAACTCGGTTCCGGAGGGATTTGGCTTGCCCCGGGTCAGGGCTGTTTCCATATTCACTCAAGCTTGCTGAGGACAATGGCCCATCCAGTTCATCAAGTAAATACAGCGAAAGCCCTTCAGCGGTATCTGAAACATACAGGTTTTTTGAAAGTCATATTAACACTACTGTCAGGTTTTCAGAAAAGTTATGAAGGCTCTAGTCTTAATTTTTTGCGTGTCCTAAGAGAGAAATATGATTAGTTTATGAAAAAATGATTTGCCACAAAAATTTTGGGTATGAAATATCAGAAACTTATTTAAGAAGCACCACCTCCATACATAATGAATTCTTTTCTTGGCAAATATGTTGCAGATATTAGGAATTCTAGATGTTAAAAATTGTAAAATCAGTCTGAAAACTAGAAGATATTTTAAAATTTACTAGTGTTAGCACTCTCCTATGTTATCTTATATACTCGAGTATATGCTGACCCGATTATCGGCGGAGGCACCTAATGTTACCACAAAAACTAAAAATGTGCTGAAAAACTCAGCTTATATCTGAGTTAGTTTCATAAATGAGGAAACTAAAAATTCCAAAGTCTGATATCATTTGTAAGCCCAGGCAGCTAGTGAGCAGAACTGAACTATAGTACTTTTTTTTTCTAAATCCAAATATATTGCTCTTTGCATTTTTTGGCCTCACTGCCCCCTGGTGGTGGGAGTAGGAGGTCCAGCCTTGCTGCTGCATTTGAACCTCCAACCCAGTGGGCCGCAGTCCCGCGCACAACCACTACGCCACCGGGGCTCAGCCTGCTCTTTGCATTTTTAATTATGCTGCCTCTCCTTTAAACTTACTATCAGTAACCAGCTGAGATATATATAACAGCAAAAACAAAAAATATATATTTACCGGGAGATGAGAAAGGAGAACTAGTCCTGGCATAAGACACTGAGGTATTTTGGTCATTTTTAGGCTGCAACTTCATTTGTTTTTGTTTTCCTTTTGGACTACAAGTAAAAACAGAAAACACTGAGCATTTTTTTTTACATGTTAGCAACACATCGTGATAGATACAAAATGCTTCAGGTAACTAAAGAAGAAATGCCCTAAAATTAAAGTGAAATGCTGCATATCGGCAATTTAAATATATAAAATCTGAATCATTAAAAAAGAGACCTTGGCCATCTAGTGCAGAAGCAGCAAAGCCCACATGGGAGAAGCACACCAGCCTGTGTGATCATGAGGGGTCGAAGGAAGCAGGTATCAAGCATCAAAGAACAAGAATCACACCACTACGAATGAGGGGGAGTGCTAGGTGGGGTCCCAAGACCCACTTGTGGGCAATTAGACACCCTCTAACAGGGGAGTTGCAGGGAGGAGACGGGCCAGTCAAAGTGCAGTAAGGTAGCAATGAAACATACAACTTTCCTCTAGTCCCTGAAAGCTTCCTCCCCACAACTATCATGGTCCCAACTCTACCTTACAAACCCCGCTGGACTGGAGAAGGTACATTGGTAGGAGATGCGAAATGGAAATGCAGGGAACCCAGGACAGATGAACCCCTCGGGGGCAGTGGTGAGAGTGGAGTTACTGGATGGGTGGAGGGAAGATGGGGTAGAGAGAAGGAGCCAACTACAAGGATTCACACATCACCTATCTAGAGCACGGACATCAGCGAAGTGGGAGAGGGGAGACGTCAGGCAGTGTAAGATATGACAATAGTAATTAGTAAAGTATTGAGGGCTGGTGGGGGAGGGGGGAGCAGGGATGGAGAGGAAGGGATGGGCAACTGATCATTAAGGGCTCAAGTGGAAGAGCAGATGTTTGGAGAATGATGAGGGCAGCAGGCATGTGAAGGTGCTTGGCACAGTATATGTATGTATGTATGTACTGTGAAAAGCGATGCACAAGCCCCCTATAAAATGACTTAATAAATAAATAAATATGGTAATATTCAAAAACGAGAGAAGCTTTTAGTGTGATCAAATGCACATATAAACAATGTCCTGAACAGCTAACTCCGTCTTTATACAGGTGTACCTGTATAAATTTTTAATGTCCTAAGTAAATTAAAAAATTTACTTAGGAATCTCTTGAATTAAAACATAAACTTTGAGAAATGAGGCAATACATATACAACTCTTTTAAAACAAAAAATGATACAATAATGTAACATACCTAGGAGCTCTGCTACTAGATAATGAGCTGCTACTGCTTCTTAAGCGTTTTCGATACCGTGGTCTTCTCCTCTTCTGATTCTGGATTGTGGACTTATATTCAGAGATAATATTTTTAATATGACTTTCAAACAAGGCAGATAATCGCAGTGTCATGCTATAGATCTGGAAAGTGGAAATTAGAGTTGTTTTACCAACAGTTTGTTTACAGCGCAAAACATATCAAACATGTCTGGAACAATATTAATATCAATATTCTAGACAAAATGTACACGCTAAGTGATCTACTCACAAAAACATTTCCAGCAGAATTCAAACCAATTATCACTTTCATCTAAAACTTAATCAATACTTTTAAAAGATAACAGTCGTTGTCTGGAGAATCAAAACCCACTGCCATTGAGTGATTATAACTGATACCCCTTGGATAGGCCTGCAGTTGCTCTGGACAGTTTCCGGGAGTGTAAGGGCTTACGGAGCAGCTGGGCCTCCTCTCTCTCCTGCACAGCAACTGATGAGTTTGCACCATCGAACCCGCAATTACCCGCCCAATGCTGAACCTACTCTGCTACCACGTTTCTTCTTGTTGGGACAAAACCAATCCAAGAGCACAGCCGTCAAGTCCATACTGTGACCCCACAGGACAGAGTGAAACCACCCCTTTGAAGCCCTGGTGGCATGGAGATTACACCTTGGACTGTTCACCTCAAGATCAACAGTTTAAAACCACCGGCAGCTCCACGGCAGAAAGATGAGGCTTTCTTCTCCCATAAAGGGTTATAGTCCCAATAGCCTAAGAGGCTCCCTATGAGTCAGAATTGACTTACTGGCAGTCAGTTTTTTTGTATTGCTTTGAAGATTCTGAGACTATAAATCTTTAATGGCAGCAGACAGTCGCATATGTCTTCTGCAGAGCACTGGGTGAGTTTCAACTGCTGACTTTACGATGAGCAACACAATGCATACTCCACTATGTGCCATTCGAACTCACTCTCACTGCCATGAAGTGGCCTCCGATTCAGAGCGACCCTATTAGACAAGGTAGAGCGGATGATGGGGCAGAAGTGCCCCTGTGGCTTGCCGAGATAGAACTCGCTACGGGAGTAGCTGGTGGTTTCAAACCACTGCAACGTATGACATGCCACGAGGGTGCTGTCACTGTTGGGAAGGGACAGGGGAAAGGACTCTCATGTAATGTTAGTGGTAACGTGAACTGGAACAAGATTTTAAAGAACTGGAAATATGTGCAAAAACTTTAAGGCTATGTACATCTTGGGGTTAATAATTTCACTTCTGGGAATTAATCTTAATGAACCACCAGAGAATTACATGTCAATTTTGTTGTTTTTGTTCAAGGGCGTCACAGAAGTTAGTTAGCTACAGCACTATTCAGGTAAAATAAAAATCTAGAAAAAGCCTTACTTGCTAGAAGCATGGCATTGGTTAAAGAACACAAAACTAGCATTCATCAGGATAAACATGTTGTTGCTGCTCTTGGTAGCAGCACCCAGGTTGGCTTTAATTTAGTGATAGAGTAGAATTGACCCATAGAGTTTTCTTGACTATAACCTTTACGGAAAAAACCCTCCAAGTCTTTCTTGCAGTTGTGGCAAGGGTTTGAGGCATCGACCTGTCGGATAACAGCCCAGACCTTAGCTACTGCAGCACCAGGGTTGCTTGGACTCTAATGCAAACATCTAGAATCCTGGTCTATACGAGTCATGTAGGAAAGGGAAAATTTTCAAGAGTCTTCAAAATACAAAACCTATTCTGTTAATGAATATATGTAAATAATTACATTTTTGCAAACCATGTAAACCTCTCATGTGAGTTTCCTTTGGGCACTAGTAGTTTAGATATGTGTATGTACATCATTTACATATGCACATGATATGTGGAAAAAGTACAGTCTATGTATACATACAAGGGGGTACCCCCCAAAAACCGGAATTGCACTGAGTGGAGCAGAGCTTGCAGAGTTCACATTTTTCCCACTAGGCGAGCCTTAAGCAACTTGCTTTGAGTTAGGGCACCCAGTGGTGTCAACTACAAAGGTTCTCTCTGGTCACAGTGGATTGTTTTATACAAGCAGTTACACTTGAGCCTTGTGTTTAGTGATGGCTGATTTAAGAGAACAGCGTGACTGAAACTGTCTCGTGCTTGGGAAAAATGCCGCAGAAACTGTTACGATATTGAACACAGCTTACAAGGACAGCTCTATGGGGTAAACTCACGAGTTGGAGTGGTCTTCTTGATTCAAAAAAGGTGAAATGTCAACTGGTGACACACCTGGTTCTGGAGGTCCATCAACTCCCCAAATGGACGAAAATGTCCACGTGTACAACTGGAGTTCGTTCCCCCAGGCCAGACTTTCTATTACTCAAGCTTTCTATTCAGAGGTTCTGAAAAGATTGTGTCAAAGTGTGCGACAAAAAAAGGCCTGATTTGTGACACGCGGGGAACTGGTCTTGCCACCTCGACAAGGCACCTGCTCCCACAGCCATCTCAATGTGCCAGTTTTGGGCAAAACTCAGCATGCCTGTCTTGCCCCATGCACCTTACTCACCTGACCTTGCTCCGTGTGACGTCTTTTTGTTTCCGTGGATGCAGAGGAACATTAAAGGACAGTGATTTGATGACGCAGAGAGGTGGGAAAAAAATGAGGGAAGTGCTGTCAGCTATCCAAACAGATGAGGTTGAAAATGTTTCCAAGAATGGAATTGCAGATATGACAAATGTATTAAGTGTAATGAAGAGTACTTTGAAGGTGTTAAGGCTGTTTTGTAAAATAAGTTAAATAGGTAGCTTTGAAAAAAAAATTCCGGTTTTTTATTGGGTATCCTCTCGTATGTGTATGTAGGAAAATCAGAACTATATGAATTAAATACTAAGTGGAAATAAAAATGGGCAATGATATTTATAGATGATTTTTGTTGACTTTTTGTACTTCTATGGATTTCCCAATCTTTCTACAGTTAATATACATTACTCTAATAGTCAGGATTGGGGAGCAAAAACCAAATGTGAAAAAAATTATGGCTATAAAAAATGTGAAAATTCATTTTATATAAAGTAGAAGTAGGGTATATATACATACTATGCAATAAAATTTATAAAAGACATAATTGTAATAACTAAATGTTTTTTTTTCAGGATATGTAAGTTCTGATAAAACACAAAGAACGTGCTAAATATGAGCATACGTTAGCTACAGCTTCTTAGTATGGTTCATTATCTATTATATAGAACCAATCCAAATATCTCATATAAATTAATGCTGTCAAACACCTTTATTATCAAAGGGTATTCAAATTACTACCTCTTTCTTCTTTATCCTCCTTCTGGTAGAGAATAGGAAAGTTAGGGTTGTAATAATAACACTTTAGCTAAAAGTACTATAAAAGAAAAAAAGGTAGGCAGATGTGTTTAAATTCAGAATGCCTATATTCAATGTATCTTCATGACGATCTAATAAACAACTAACATTTCACAGAAGACATGGAGAATCACAGTTATTCAAAAAAGATGTCAGAATTGTACTATGAGGGAACTTCAAAAAGTTCATGGAAAAATTAAAAGATGATGGAATTTTCCCACAAACATTTTTTTACTTGAAAAAAATACTTATGCAGCAAAAGTTTCAAATGGCATTAGGAGTGAATTATTTACTCTTATAACAATCACATAAAAGAGAAATAAAGGACCAGTTGAATTTTTTTTGTTTTAAATTAGAAAAAGCAGAATTTTAAAAAATAAAGAAAATCACAGGAAAATATTTTGTATAACAACTCATTTTCTAATTTTCGGCTAGCCTAGTGAAAATAAAAGTACATGAAATGACATCCAGTGCTGGTTTTGCCTCAACATATAATGGATGCACACCTCGAGAACTTTATCTGGAAATTGTCTATGGATGTGTCTACACATGTAAAATCTCTAGGGTGAAGTTCATTCTCTAAATATAGTGATATTGACAACATATATAGGTAGGTAACTTATAGAAGAGGAAATAACTAATAATCATTTGCAAGGATGTTATTACCTGTTATATACTTGCATATATAACCAGGAAAACACAAATTAAAACAGTACATGATTTTTTTCTATCATCTAGTTTTAAAAAGAACATTTTATAATGTTAATCGTTGAAGACGACATAAGAAAACTACACATTCAATTTCTTACAAACTTTTTAAAGCTCCTTCATATATACTTGTTTAGCAATTTTAAAATGCGTGAAAGAACACTGTCTAATATAAATAATTAATTGCTTAAACTCATACCCTTGACTTTTTGTTAGAGGTATACCCTTTGTAGTTGCTGAGTATCTGGTGGACATCCTTATAAAATTCCAGAGGACTACCATAACTTCCTGCTTCCAAGGTTTCCTTCACAGTACTGAAGTCCATAGGAGTGTCTATAACATCCTGGTAATCCGAAAAAGAAGAATGTGTTATGAAAAAACAAGTTTGTTAATAATACTAAATAATAGGACTGAGAATTCTATCAATCATTGCAATAATCAACATGACAAAGGCTTGGTTTTCAATCCACTAACTGCCTCTAACTCCAAATCATTGATTTAAACTTTTTTAATGGATCAGGAAAAAAGTATGGGTATATGAGAGCGCCTTTGTGCTTACTCTGCAGTCAGTAAACATAAATGACTAAAAGGGATGGGGAAAGAGAAAATCCACAGCCACTTGGCTCCACCCCTATGGAGTCCATAGTATAGAATTACAATTATTGCTTAAAGGAAGATACAGGCTCCTACACCCTGATAAACAGTTTAATAAAAGTTGAAAATGGAATTAGTCACATATACTTAGTAGTTCCATGTCAAAAATACAACTATGTATTTCAAAGATACTCCTAGCTGTGAGGTTACCTAACTAAAGCATTATTAGTTAAGGGTCAAAGCCAAAATGGCCATGAATATGCTCCTCCCATATTTTCACTTTTTGTTACCCATTTTAGCCATAGAACCAAAATTAGTTTTTTTATAAAGTGGCGGGAAGGGAGTCTATGTTAACTTAAATATTTCAAGGTTACATCAGGTATCCTTGAGATTATCATGTATAATCAAAGCTGAATGTCATACCTTGTATACTATATATTATAACAAGTGGACATGTTTTGGGATAAAACCATAGTATCCTCATAATATTAGAACCTTTTCCTTATTTCGAATCATGAAGAAGTTAAATCACGACATTTCCCTCTTAGGAGAAAACCGAAGAGGCAGAGAAAAGGAATTATAAAAACAAAGAAGATATTTTTCAAAGTATGAGAAACCACAATTGTTCTAAATTGATCTTCTTTTTGGTGAACATGGTAAAAACCAAGATACTTCAACATATACGACCTATGAAACAGTAAGCTTTACACTGAAGAAAAAATGTTAGAACATGCGTAATAAAGATGATAAAAATTCAAAAGACCTACTCAGCATAGTGAATGAAGTCCAGGTGAAAATCGCTATTATACAGACATGATTATATTGTTGAAATTGATGTTTTCTATTCTGATACAGTAACTTTAGGTTTATATAAACAAATATCTTATATGGGTGTTCCAAAGAATGTACTTAAGAACAGGGGTTGATTTAAAAAACACAAGCAGAATCACACAAAAGAATGAAAAGAGAGCAGGCTGGGCTTCCTATGGTCACCAGGGCCGTGATGCCACACACACACACACACACACACACACACACAAAGAATAAAAAGAAAACTTCAATTGCTAGCTTTTGCAAGCTTTAAAAGGCTAATTAGAGAATGGATATTTTGCAGAGGCAGTAATGCAACAAACAAACATGTTTTAATAGACTACTAGGTCTACCTCAGAAATAAATGGATCTTGTTGTCGTTCTGGAACAAATGATTCTGAAGATTCTCCAGTTTGCTCTTGATGGCCCTATGAGGGTAAAGATCATGTCTAGATTACCATAACAAAACATCAAGACTTATTACAGAATTATTACAGATTGTAATTTAAGGTGATGGAATTCTACATTCATTAATTTAATATATAAAAAGGTATACTCTTTGGGGAATAAAACCCTATAATTTAAGTTCTCATACTTTTCTCTTTCGGGAAAAGAAATTCTAGGAGATTTATAATCTAACTGGATACAAAGAACTGATCAATGCCACAAGACATCTACAGTGTAGTGTAGAACAGTATACTAGAAGTTAGAAAAATTTATTAAACAAATAGCAGATATAAAACCAAGAAATTTTAGATTCAAATGTGTTCTGTGGGGCCAGCTTTGGCTCAGCGGTCACTTCGTGACTTCAGCCAATCACGAACGTGTTCTACAACTGTATAATATACACAGTATATGAGAGGCATCTGATAGAAAGATATGACTAATCAAATTATGCACTTTCCTAATTGAAAGATAAATTGGTACAAAAGAAAAAAATGGAGAAAGAAGGAAAGAAAAAAGTGAGTCAAAAAAATTTTAGAATTCTATGGAAAATTATGCTACTGGCCATTTTTTACACAGCTGTATGCTTACTGGGTAAGAAAGATGATCAGCTGCTTGTCGAAACGGCTCCGAGTCTTCACGTTCATATATGAGGCTCAATAGTTCTTGACACTGTATTTTCCAATCATCAGGAGTGTACTTTGAAGACGGTCTTCTGCCTTGGCACTTGACCTGCAAATTTTAAACTTTTATCTAAAAATTCTTTAACTTTCCAGGCATTGCTTTTCTCACGTATTCCTAATGTTAATATCGCTACATAAGGTAGTATAGCTGCTAATTTTCTTAATTTCGATATAATTCCCCCTTGACCACAAACATGCAAGAACTAGATATTGCATTCCTGGAACAGCAAGAACTATGATATTCTGAATAATCATTCTAAGAAATCTGAACCTCAAAAAAAGTAAAAGCAAACAAATGCTTTCTCCTCTAACAGATGAATAGTTGTTAAGGCAGACCTTTATAATTACTGGTAGTTAAGTATACTTGACAATGTCACCATAACTTTCTCCAAATAATTATATAAAGTTTTTCTTTAAATTAAAGACTTTATGGACACGCTAAATTCTGGCCTTTAATAATTCTATACTCATTTAAAAAATCTCTTTCAGTATTACAAAGAAAATTATTTCTTAAACAGAATGGCTAATTACCATAGAAGCAAACTACGTAGAAAAGAGTTACTATTGCAGATCTGAAGTTTCTGTCTCTTAAAGAACCTACTTAGAGATCTCGTTCAGCATATGGGGATATGGCCCTTCAACTATCTTCTAAGTCCTAAGGGTTTTTTCCCTGTGCCTAGGATGTTTGTGGAGCCCTCCTGATGGAGTGCTAACCACAAAGTCAGCCTTTCGAACCTACCAGCTGTTTTGCTGGAGAATGATGAGGCTTTTTGCGCTCTTAAAGGCTGAGAACCTTGGAAGCCCACAGGGCAGTTCTCCTCCATTCCAGAGGGTCACAATGAGCTGGAATTAACCCAACGGTCTCATTTTTGGTTCAGAGGTTGTTTGTATAAATAATGTTGTACTGAATGCCTGTTTTCCTTCAGAAAACCTGGAATCTTGGTTTGCACAAGGCACAGGGTGCCTACAGGAACAGGCCCCCCCCCCAACCCGGCCCGACAGTTTGCTAAGGAAAGCATAAAGGCTGTGTGTCCCATCATAGGAGGGAGAGAGCATGGAAAGTTGACACACACATTCAGTCCAGATTGTGTCAGTGTCTTTGTGTCTTATGATCCAGCTGCCAAGCTTCATTATATAATAATAAAACTACAGACAGGAGTGAACGTGGTCTTGGAGTTCTGATATAGGAAGGTAAACATTTTTATTTTCAGCAGTTAATTTATTTACTCACTCTTCTTCCAGATGAAGTACCAGGGCCATCTGAATCTAAATCAACCATCTCTGCATCCTAAAATTAAATGGTGGTGGTGGGAGAAAATGTTGTTATATTCAGTGTCTTTTAAGATAGATGGACACACAAATGTAGTCACAACAAAATGATAGTAATTCAAATAATAAGAATAATGACTAGGAGAATATTGAATTCATGAGCTATTGGTATTCCTTTGCAAAATGAAAGCTGTTGAATTAAAATTTACTTTAACTTTCTACCCTAAACAGAGTAGTGCTACTATGATGATAAATTATTGCTGTTAACAAATCCTGAGACAAAGGACATTTATGTGAAAAGTCAGAGAAAATAAATATGATAAATTCTTAATCATTTTCAAGAGGGATGAAATCTAATCGGTGTCTTTGTATTTCCCTTATTACTATATATATATATATATAAAAGATTTAACTCCAAGAATACCTATAGTATCTTATGGTTACAGACATTTTTAGAGAAGATTGGTTTATTCTGATAGATTTCCATAAAGGAAGTCAAGTAGCATTTCCATGAAGTCACTAAAACTGTAGATTCTCAAATCTAAAAATTAATATTTTGCATATAATTGATAGAAAATTTACACTAAAATTCCCATCATCTAATCATGCTTAAAATACCAAGAGATAGATCTTCGCCCCCCCCCCCCTCCCAGAGGGCACATAATTTACTCAACTTAGCTCCTTTTTTTTTTCCGCATCACTGCCCTGGTGGAAGTAGGAAGAGATATATCTTTTTTTAAAGGCTAAAAAAGTAAAGTATTGATTGTTTATGATTAAAACCCATGTAGTCAAACAGGGTGAATGGATATCTGTCTTTAACTCAATATTGTAGCACTATTAAAGTTTTGCAATACACCATCTAAAAACAAGTCAAAGAATTAAATGGAAAAAGATTCCGGTGTTAAGCCAGCTTGCAGAAATCTGTTTCACTGCTCATAGCCAATTACAACACATATACATAATACTCTACTTTAAAATGTCGACAAGATTTCATTCCTAACCATGCTGGGCATCTCACCTCCTCTGCCTCAGTACTGTTTATTTCTTCTGCTTTAATTTTGTTATAAGTATCCAGAATATCCGTACAGCTCTGGTCCCTAAGAAGACAGATAAACCAACATTCATTTCAGTTAGTAGTCTAAGCTGTTGAATACAAAATTGATGATATGAAATGTAAATCCCCATCTAATTTAAAATAAAAAATTATTTAAAAATGAAAAATCAAAATTCACTTCAATAATAAGAAAAGTCCCCAGAAGTTGAGAACATTGGAAGAAAGAAACTGTTTCTTACCCAATAAAACGAAGTAAGACATCAGTTACAATTTTGGCTGCTTTAACTATAGGACTGTCTGGCTCATTGAAAGTCCTGGCATTATGCTCAATGTAGCGTACTTCCCACATTAATGCTGATATTCTCCTGTGTGACACAAAACACCTTCTGTTAGACTTGGCTAACATAATTTATGTCTATTTCATGAATGTACACCTCAGAACAATCAGGTAATAATCATGTTATACCAGAGGTGTTCCAAGATAAGGATTTAATGGTGTACTAACACAAAAGAGAAGATATAGTCACATTATTTGAAGAGTAAGAAAGAACTTCAAATCACTCTACTGCATATTAACATTTGGAAAAACCTGACAGAATAGTATGGATGACAAAAACCAAAAATTAAGTGTTTTGACAGTTAAGCCAATGTCTATTTTTCAGGGGGAAGAAACAAGAACAAGGAAAAAGCAAGCTGGAATATAAAAAACAGATTATTTTATGGATTATAGATATAATTTATGATGTATTACCTATTATTTTAATGCCATATATTCGTAAATAAAATAGAATCTAGTACTACAAAATACATTCAAATTTCAGTTACAAGAAGCAAATGAAACATTTCGTGGAATAACTCTAGTTGGGGCACAGTGGAACCTGGGTTAAGAGGGGGAAACATAATCATCTCATAATTGCTCTCAAGCAAAACTAAGTAAGAAATAACTTGCCTCTCTTCCTGTATACATTTTCAAGACTGGCAATTAAATCTAATTAACTGCTAAGTCCTCAACAATGCGATTTAAGTCTCTAAAAGAACCTTAATAATACTGCTTTCATAAAACCACTAAATCTATGTTCAATAACCAAGGTTAACTTTACTTCACTCATGGCTTATGCTGCTGACAATTTCTCCCCTGTGCTTCCTTACGTAAGACCTTCTCTCTCTTTTTCTTAACCAAAGATGATTGAGACAATCTATTGAATAAAGGGAAATTGTGGTGTTTTTAGAAGAAATTTTGGAGTACATCTTTTTAATGATAATTTTGAACTATGGAAAATGCATATGTCAGTATGCCATCATGCAGAAAGGAAAGCAAACAATACAATGCTATGAATTTCATAAGAACTGGCAAAATTAAACAGACCTGTAAAAGCGATTTTCAAGTCTCCGCCTGATGGTGCTGAGGTCGGTTGGATACGCAACTACAGTACAGTACAAGGGGTAGGCACTGAGATCTACTGGAACAGCAAAAGGGCTAGAAAAATCTACAGAAGTACCAAACAGGAAAAGTTAGAAAGGAAATTAATATTGTATGTTAAAAACATAAATTGACATTCAAATATATGCAAGAGAAAGTGATACACTACATTACTAAAATGACAATGACTCAATTTCCCTTGCATATATTTTTGTGTTGTGTATTCTAGCATGCAATGGATTTAAATTCTGTAAATGAAAACAACTTCTCAAGTGACAGGCCTTAGGAACTATATTATTAGAATGTTGTGGTGGTGTGTTGTTTCCAATTCCAAGAGAAATTGAAGACAAAGTAAGACCGGCCCACAGGTTTCCTACAGCTGTAATCTTTCATAAGAAAGGCTGGTGGCTTCAACCACTGACTTAGCAGCTATCAACCAAATGTTTAACCACCAAGACTCTTGCTTAGGGTGAGGCAGTTGCACTAGGCCCCACTAAGTCCCGGAGTCTCTGTAGTTGGTGTTGGACTACAGACTGCAAAGACCCGGGGTTCAAACCGAGGAACATCTCTGTGGGAGAAAGATCAGACTGCCTGCTCTTGTGAAGATTCATGACCGCAGAGACTGCACAGGGTAGCTACGAGTTGGAACTGACTAGAGAGGGTCAGTCTGGGGCTGAATCTTTTAATCTTAAGTTGTATTGGTACTTCATCCTCCTATCACACCATACCATTCAATGGTTCAATCTTATCCAGGAGAGGTAGCCGTACAATGGTTACCCATAGGGCTTGGGTCTTTACCACGGAATCCAGCCCAAAGAAGGCTAAGGGATTAGCTAGAGAGGCAAAATACCTCCAGAAACAAGAAAACACTTCCAGGTTTTCCTTTCTTATTAATTCCTAGAGTGTTAAAAACTTTATCACTCGCTACTTTGGCCAATTGCTTTGGTTATTTATATCGAACCAGTGACTGATTTGAGTGGAAAGTGAAGTAGACATTGAGAAAAGGTAATTTGCTTTTAAAAAACAAAACTGTGAGTTCCCTAGCTCTCTTTATTTTTCCTAATACAAGAAGACTTCAAAAAATGTGTGAAGAATTATATTATTTTTTTATTCAGTTTTTCCATGAGATTTTTGAAGCTCCTTTATGTTCTTTAGAATTCATCATACCCAAAGAAAGGAGGTGGTTGATGCCCTGAATAACCCGTTCACATTCCTCATCTCTGGAATGAGCCCCCCATTCGCCTTCTTGGGGCTTGTATAGTAGAGCAGTCAGCTCCTCCTGGGACACGGGAACACCAGCACCAACTTCATCTGGAAAAGCAGCTACGCATATGATGACAAATCACAAAAAATTAGTTTCCACTATCATGCCTTTGCCACTTTACTTTGAAAAGAATCATAATTCATTTTGAAAAGTGTACTTACTTCCTTCTGGAATTGGCTCCATGTCCCAGGGGCTCATCTTTTCTCTTTCATTATTGTCCCAACTATAAAAAAAATTACAAGATGCAAATAAAATCCACACAGCACTTCTGAATGCTAACATAATTTTCATATTTGGTGGGTAAATGTTAGCAAAGGGTAGCATTGTTGTCTATAAAGTACAATTGACTTGAATCGAGATGGCAATTTCAAATAAAGAAGACATGATTTGCCAATATGAAATTGAGAAGGCGGTGGGGCTCGTCACCTTTTTTTTCTTCCAACAAATTATATATTCAGTAATAGGGAAGGCAAAAGAATAAAGGGTCTTTTTAGAAAACATAGTTTAAGCTAACATTCAATTTAAAAGATCTCTTCTTTTTTCTCTCTATTCTATCCTAATAACTTATATAATAAAACCCTTCTAAATTAAAAAATATATTTCTTTATCACCTGCAATGTGGAAACTCAATGTTCACAAAATAAACATTTCTTCTATAATTTTTGAGAAGAAAACATCATTCAGAAGAAATGTAACAACTCTGGAATTGCATGAAAAATTAAATGATGTCGAAAAATAGTACCTCCTATAAACAAAATGCAATCACAATTGCCTAGAATTTATATCATCACTAAGGACCTATAAGTGTGTTAAACACAATTTCAGTATTCTCTGTGAACAAACAGTTGCTAATTCTTTATGATGGCAGAAATTCTTCAGAGAAAATTAGGACGTAGTAACTTAGAAATACTTGGTTTTGTTTTGGCATGTATTTTGGAGTAAAAGACTTATCGTCATCACATTTCTTCCATATAGGTACACTGTAACACTAAGTAAATCTAGAACAGAGTAGTCCTGAGAAGGTTGACAGAAAGTCCACATACAGTATTATAGAGGATATTAAAGGAGAGAATCATACTTACTGGACACTGTAACACTGGAAAGAACTATCAGGATACTCTGGTTGGAAAGGCTGCTGACTCTCCACAGTTCCAAACCACCAGGCATCATCTATTATACTGCGAAATCTGTCACCTATAATATTGTAAAATTTTCTTTAAGAGCTTTGCTTGGCTATACCCCACTTTATGTTGTTTCTGTTTGCTGAATACACAAGTAGCACTGCATCAAAACATTATCAGAAATTCCATTTAAACTGAATTTTTCCAGATAATTGTATTTTACCCTATTTTTCACATTTTTGGACATTTTCATGTGTTAAAAAAATTCTGAAATAAATCAGATTTCTACATGTCATTTTAAATAGGGCTGAGCCCTGGTGGCTTACTGGTTGTCTGCAGGACTGCGGCCCACAGGGCTGACAGTTCAAATCCAGCAGCAGCTCTCCAGGAGCAAGACTGGGCTTCCTATTCCCACCAGGGCAGTGATGCCACACTGACACACACACACACACATACACACACACAAATAAATGCTATACAACAAAATTTAGACTTTATTTGTTACTCGGGATCCTTATTATGTGTACTCCTTACTGTACTATATGTATGCTATATTTTTTTCCTTTCAAAAATCTTTACATACTAGTTTTTTATTTTGCAATGCCCAAGAATTAGAAAATGAAAGTATTACCAACAAAAAATGTTTCTTACATATTAGGAGAATTTTTAAAAATCTAATAGGAAACAATTAAATAGTGTTCACTATATGCCAAGTATAATTTTGTGTTCTATATATTAACTCATTTACCACTTACATCTCATAGAGGTGTCATGAAGGACTCCACATTTTATAGATGAGGGAAGTGAGGCACAATGAGGTTAAAAACTTGCTCAAGATCAAATAATAACTGAGCCAGGATTCCAAGTCAAGGTATAAATTTACATATCTGCAGTGGCTAAAAATGTATTTTAAAAATCTAGGCATGTAAAGTGTTTGTGCAAAAAAATCCATAAATGAAAAATTCTCTTGCTACGTATGATAACATGTAAGCAATTGTCCTTAATTTTTCTCCTAATATTATTAGCGTTCCATTGTTTTGAGGTATAGATGGGAAATCAGGAATGAAAGAGAGATTCTGGTGCATTTAATGCAGGGCTCAAACACACTGAAGGAAGGAAGGGAAAGGGTGAAGAAAAGGAAAGAGAAATACTGGAGGGGAAGAAGGAAGGGAGAGGAGACAATGGGGACGAGAGGAAGGAAGAACGCAAAGAAAGGAGGACAGAAAGAAACCACTAACAGTACTGACCTGTTTGACATCCAAGTATAAAGTGTTCTGCTTTAGGTCAATTGATATTTGACAATTTTCTTTCTATTCTGATTTAAATTGTAGCAGAGAAGGTATCTATTGATAAATATGGGGTTATAGACCATGCATAATGTGTGAAAATACTGGAAAGAAAATTTGATTTTTCTAATTTGGCTGATTGTTTTTCCTGCCTCTCGCTTCACTTAGTTTAAATAAGAGTAAAAGAGGTAGTTTACTTCAAAGCTTCACAGTTAATAGGGGACAATTTTATATTTACCAATTTGCCAATTTCTTTCTTTAGCTTCATTGTAAAATTGATGGAGCACAAGGAAGTCAATGACATCTGGCATGTCATGATACCTATGCAAAAGATAAAGTACATGCAAATCAATACAGAGTCTACACAAGAGGGTTTCAAAGAGTTCAAAGAAAATTCTATTTTTTCCATGACCATTTTGAAGCTCCCTCATATTACTAAATATCCAAGGACATTTTAAATGTGGAGTTATCAGGCAAAATATTACAAAGCTCCCTAGAAATGCTGTAAGTTAAATAAACCCCCTTTGCTATGATCTATTCAGAAGTTCCTTGCCTACGGCTGCATTATTTTAATAACATAATACTATCAATGAAGGCGCTTAATATTTAAGATAGACAATTTATATATCGGCTTTTAGAATTCATGTTCTTCCTTTTGTCTATATGTCAAGCTCAACTTGAAGATGTCATTTACTTATTTACTACTAACAGAAAAAAATAAACCACCATATTTTAAGCATACAACTAGGCATTTTGTAAAGGTTTCCTTTTACTCTGAGAAAACTATTTTAGTATGTAGATTACATTTTACATTAAGTAACTTGTCATTTAAGTGGGCAAACCAAGAATTAGACATTTAGTCTTTGTACTTTAAGCCTGTTTTGTTTCCTCTTCCAGAATCCGACACTCCACAGGTTACACAATAGATATTCAAATACGTACACACACTGAGAGAGAGCACCAGAAAAAAGTTACTCACTTAATAGAAAAAGATTCTCCAGTCATTTTGCCTGAAATGGGGTCCAGAAATGCAAGTTTCAAGCAGCATAGCGTGGGTGGTCCAACCTCATATTTGATTCCTACAATCTTAACAAACTCTTGCTCCTATTCATGAGAATACCAGCATATTATTTTCAACATTAATTGTGTAACATGTCATTATTACTTCAACTATATAAAATTATCTGAATATCTATCAAGTCCTAGGCACGAAGTATTAACTGCAAAAAATAAGTCATGGTTCCTGACCACTAACAGGCTGAAGTTTATTTAAGGAGCCCTGAGCCATGGTGGCATTGGAGGTTAGGGGTTGGGTTTCAAATTCCGTGGTTAGCAGTTGGAAACCAAAAGCTCTCCATAGGAAAAAGATGGGCATTCTACTCCAGAAAGAGTTACAGTCTCAGAAACCCCCAGGAGCAGTTCTCCCCCGTCCTTTAAGGTCACTAGACTTGAATGGACTAGATGCCCGTGACTTTCGGCAATGGTTTCTTGGATGGTGATATGAGTTAATTGTTGAGCTACTCTCCCAAAGGTCACCTATGCAATGCGCCGTTTTGTGGGAGAAAGACGGGGCAGTGCATGTTATAAAGTTGTATGGACTCGGCAACTCGAAGGAGCTACTCTGCCTGAGACGGGTGCTATGAGTTGGGCTTAACTCCATGGGAGTGGGTTTAATCCAGGACATCTGATAGCATGTGTAGTCATGTGAAATTGAGAAAACTCTACAGGGGGTTCTCTATTCTGCCTGGCTAAAAGCTGTTTGCTTAGCAGAAATAAAATATGTGAGTGCATAGGTACACACACGTTTTGGGAGCAGACATAAACTTTTTAAATGCCTATAATACTAACTTCCAACATTTTTTCATGATTAGTCACATTTAACAGATGACAAAACTGAGCCTCACACATAACTTGCTTAAAGTTATACATTGGTATAGAGCAGAGTTGGTATTGAAATCCAGGTTTCATTTCAAGAGCCCATGCTCTTACACCACACGCAGGTGGTCTCCCACAATTTCCTGAAATCACAGTATTAGCATTAAAAATAGGAAACCATTATGTGTTACTTACTCCCCTGATCCTAAAAGAGAACTTAACTTTTATCTGATTCAGAAAAGGTAGTTGTCATTGATTAGCAAGCCATAACTTTCATTTATTTATCAATGACATACTTAATAACATAATTGCATAGGTATATAAACATATGTATGCATGTATGTATGTATGAACAAGAAGCCCTGGTGTTATAGTGTGTAATGCATTCAAGGTCAACAGTTTAAATCTATCAGCATCTCTGCAGGAGAAAGATGAGGTTACCTGTTCCTATACAGATTTGAAATCTCAAAAAACCTAAAGCAGCAGTTATATTCTGTCATAAAGGCTTGCAGTGAGTCAGAATTGACTTGATGGTAGTGCGTTAGGTGTGTGTGTGTGTGTGTGTGTGTGTGTATAATTCTGTTTAGGTTTGTGCTTTACTTTCTTTTGTTTTTCCAATAAGCATCTGGAGGACAATTTTATGGTGTTTTTCAGGCAAAGGAAGGGCTGTCATATGATGATTAGCATGTTTAAAACAATAAAGGAGTTTATTCTTTGTTCCATAAAGCACTGTAAGTTTTTAAGTTTCTCGGGATATATGATATTTAATATAATCCAGACCCAACAGAGCTTTCAGGGTGATCGCAGTCAACCTATCTACTCGGTTCTAGAATTCTGGGTATGTACAGTGCTGGTGGGGAACACATTCAGACCAGGGAACGCTCCTCTTTGCTCTAGAGCAGCGGTTCTCAAACTGTGGGTTTGCAACCCCTTTGGGGGACCTAACGACCCTTTCATAGGGGCTGTTCGATTCATAACAGTGGCAAAATTACAGTTATGAAGTAGCAATGGAAATAAGTTATGGTTGGGGAGGTCACCACAACATGCAGAACTGTTTTAAAGGGTCATTAGGAAGGTTGAGAACCACTACTCTGGAGGAACTGAAAGAAATTAGGTTAAATAATTAAGAAAATATAAAGCATATAAACTTGGGAAAAATATAAATGTATCCCACAACACTCAGTTCTATGAGAGTAATGTGCATCGTCTTATTGTGAACACACAATCAGCATCAAAGTATGAATGAAATTTAGAAAGATAGGTTTGTCAAATAACTTAATTAAAAAGCAACTTCAATGACATAACTTATGAAATTAGTAAACTTACTCTGAGGTCCATTTTGTTCCATGGTTGTTTTTGTAAATTAACGCTGTATGTTTTTGATTTCCTTACAGCCCGCACATAAGCTTCATGCCCTTGCCTAAAGTATATAAGCTAAAAGAAAAGGCATAAGGTATTAAACAGCAGCTTTCTCTTTTATTAATTCAGTGCAATACACCTTTAAACACTCCCTTCTGTTGACAACACTTATAATTTTAAAAATGTACAATAAAAATTATTTTTTAAAAAAAGTTTATCAGGCTGAGCTCCGGTGGGGTAATGGTTGAGTGTGGGACTGCGGCCCATGGGCTTGGTGGTCCAAATCCAGCAGCAGCTCTCCAGGAGCAAGGATGGGTAGCTCCCATGACCATCAGAGGGCAGTGATGCCCCTCCCCAAGAAAAGCAAAACAATAACAAAAGTTTATCATTAAATAATGTTCATTTGGTACTCATGCCTATGTAGCCCTACATTAAGTACCATTAATATAAACAATGCACACATATACACGCTTACCCTAGCAACTTCCTGCTAAGGTTATAATAACTAAACAGATATGTGCAAAACTGGTCATTTTTCCAGTTATAACTCACATTTTATTTATTTTTAGTTTTTAATAAATCATTTTATTGGGGGCACTTACACCTCATACAAATTTATACATCAATTGTATGAAGTATATTTGTACATATGTTGCCATTATAATTTCCCACCCACTTTCTTTCCCCTTGCGTCCTTGGTATCAGCTCCACTTTTTCCCCCACCCTTTCTTCCACCCTTGTGAATCCTTCATAATTTATAAATTGTTATTTTCATATTTTACATTGTCCACTGTCTCACTTCATTCACATATCTTATATAATTGATATTTTAAATATCAATATTTTAATACTAATATTATCCTCTACACACACAAAAAACCACACACACACACACACACACGGGTAATAAAAAGGACTGTTACTAAGTTTCCAATTCATACATTGGCTTATTTTTAAAAGATGGTTTCGAAAATCAGTTGATGACTGCAGAAAAGTTCTCTGAGTAATACATTTGCCTTCATCTTCTTAGATTCAACCATTGTTAACTCACATTTCATTTCAACCCCAATCTGGGAACACTTAGCTCTAATGACATGGCCATGCTTAATACGCTCCCTCGTGAAGAGAAGATTGAAGCTATGGGTGCTATAGAAAAGGGTGGCGAAGACATTGGATGGTGCCCGACTATTAGAAAGAAGAGTATCTGGAGTCTTAAAGGCTTGTCTTCAGACAAGCAGCCATCGGAGGGAGGCGTGACCAGGGATCACTCGGAAGAAATACACAAACCTGAGTTACCAAAGGATTGTGAATAAAAAAATCTAAATCCAAAGGAGGGAATCATGTTAGAGCTTAAATTGTTAACATCCAGGTTATAGAAGGCTACCAAGGACAGTGGGAGGCCAAAATCCATTCAGAGTCCACACATGAATTAAGCCGCTAGTAAATGCCCTCTGATCACAGACGAGTGACTTGACTAGCCTTACTATCATGAAGATTGGAAGTTTTTTCATTCTCTCCTGTATTTTGTTTTGTATATGAAAGGGTAGAACAGTAGAGACAGTAACTGCACTGACTTTTTTGGGAAGGGGGTATGGCAGAAGAGGTTGTGGACAGGTGGGGAATTGCTGACAATAAGTACCAGAAAGAACTAAAATTGATTGCAGAGATGATTACACAAATCTTTTTTTTTGTTTGCTTTTTTTTTGTTTTGGGGGCATCACTGCCCTCTGGTGGTGGGAGTAGGTGGCCCAGCCTTGCTGCTGGATTTGAACCTCCATCCCAGTGGGTCGCAGTCCTGCACACAACCATTATGCCACCAGGGCTCAGCCCCTACAACTCTTTTTTATAAAACATTTTATTGGGAGTTTATACAACTCACCATAATCCATACATCCACCCACTGTATCAAGCATATTTGTACATTTGTTGCCATCATCATTCTCAAAACATTTGCTTTCTACTTGAGCCCTTGGTATCAGCTCCTCATTTTCCCCCTCTCTCCCTGCTCTGCCCTCCCTCATGAACCCTTGATAATTTATAAATTATCATTTTGCCATGTCTTGCACTGTCCAATGTCTCCCTGCACTCACTTTTTCTGTTGCTCATCCCCCAGGGAGAAGGTTATATATACTTGTAATTGGTTCACCCTTTCAGGTTCCCCATACTTCTGCTATCACCCCTCTCAGCACTGATCCTGAAGGGATCATCTGTCCTGGATTCCCCGTGTTTCCAGTTCCTATCTTTACCAGTGTACATCCTCTGGCCTAGCAGGATTTATAAGGCAGAATTGGGATCATGATAGTGGGGAGTAGGGAAGGAAGCATTTAGGAACTGGAGGAAAGTTGTATGTTTCATTGTTACTCCACTGCACCCTGCCTGGCTCATCTCCTCCCCGCGACCCTTCTGTAAGGGGATGTCCAGTTGCCTTCTCATGGGTCGTGGGTCCCCAATCTGCACTCCTCATTCACCATGATTTGAATTTTTGTTCGATGCCTGAGACCTGATCCTTTTGTCACCTCACGATCACATAGGCTGGTGTGCTTCTTTCGTGTGGACTTTGTTGCTCATGAGCTAGATGGCCGTTTGTTTATCTTCAAGCCTTTAAGATCCCAGACACTCTATCTTTTCATAGCCAAAAACCATCGGCTTTTTCACCACTTTTGCTTAGACACTCATTTGTCTTCAGCAATTGTATTCAGAAGATGAGCACACAATGATATGACTTTTTTTGGGATGCCTCACCGAATACCTTCGATACCTCGTGATCACACAGGCTGATGTGCTTCTTCCATGTGGGCCTTGTTGCATTTTAGCTAGTTGCCCGCTTGTTTACCTTCAAGCCTTTAAGATCCCAGATGCTACATCTTTTGAAAGCTGGGCACCATCAGCTTTCTTCACCACCTTTGCTTATGCACACATTTGTCTTCAGGGAAGACATGTTGGGAAGGTGAGCATCATGCAATGCCGGTTTTATAGAAGAAAGTATTCTTGCCTTGAGGGAGTACTTGAGTGGAGTCCCACTGTTTATATGCTACCTTAATATTAAAGCTATAAATATGTGCACATAGATATATTTCCCTATTATATAAAATATATTTATATATGTACATGTCTGTATTTGGACCTCTGTAAATGTCCTTTGCCTCCTAGTTCTTTCCTCTATTTCCTTTTACTTTCCTCGTGTCCCACTATCATGCTCAGCCTTCAGTTGTGTTTCAGTAGTTCCTCTCTTTTTAATATGATTGAACTACTGAATTGTATGTGAATTATATGCCAACAAAGCTAATAAGAAAATGATTCCACCAAAATGGCAGTCTCTGAGAAGATCTGTTTGCCAGTCGGTGACTGACTTGAAGGCAATCAGTGAGAATCTTGATCGATTATCTTGACAGATAAAGGACAATCATGGGACCTTTTATGAAGTTTTAAGAAAACAGAAAACCGCATTGATAGGAAAAAAGGTAGGGAATTTTGCTGAGGAATTCTTCATAATAACAATGTACTTGCTCGTTCTTAAAGGTAACAAGAACTGTCATGAGATTTTTGCTGGGAAACCTTATCTCATCCACCTTATAGTACTAACCTTTCCTTTCAGGCATCTTTTTGTTTCCAAAATGAAAAGAACAATGAAGAGGAACACAATTGGTGGCCCTCGAGGATGCCATAGTCATTGTTTTGATGGTATAAAAACTAAAAAGTGCCGAATTCTCTGGGGGAAGGGTTTAGAGAGATGGCCTTCAAAAATAGATAGACCTAGATAGAGAATACGTTGATAGACAATAGATTTACACTTTGAAATTTGATGTAATAAAGATTTCTATTATTTTATAGCAATATATGCTTATTGCTTGTATGGTTGGGCATGTATATGTGTTTGTGTGTGTGCTTAATTATAATCACACACAGGACACTAAATTAAGTCTCTTTAAGATTAAATGAAAAGTGTTCTAAGAATTCACATCAGAACTAATCTGACATGAAATTAAAATGCATTCAAGTGTTTGGTGAAACACTATAGCTCTTTTAGGGCAGCATTTATGACTATATTCTCAATTCATTAAAATAAAAATTTCTTGTCAATAATTTTAAAGTGAGAGTAGAGATAAATAGAAGAAAGTAAAGTAAAAAACTCCAAACTATGAGTTTAAATAATACACCGACATATGCTACCAGTCAATTTTATGTAAATCTTTTTCTACTTGTAATTTAGTTACTATAAGTTAGCAAGATGATAAATATAAACAATCAAACCTTAGCATAAAATATAATTGCAAGAAAGCTAATATTCAGAAAGTATTTATCATATATTCTCTTCTTACATGCCACAAATACAAGATACTTTATATAAGGCACTTAGAATTATTACGAAGCATAAAAAATAAGTGTTGTCCCCTCAAGCATATAGATACACATGTAGATACAGAGTCTTCAAAAAAGTTTGTGGGAAAAGATGAATGAAAAAATAACAGAATTTTCCTGCAAACTTGTAAAGCCTCACTCATACAACTATAACACAACGTAGAGTTATCATGGATCATCTCCCTGCCAGTGAAGTAGCTTTTACCTATGGAGACTGTAGGCAGGGTGTCTAAGATGACACAGCATTACAGATAGCCTCATCTCTCTGTCACAAGGAGAGACCGACTGGTGGGTTGGAACCATAAAGAGGAATATGTTAGATGGGAATTAGAGATCACATTGAGGAGAAGGGATCAAAGATCTGTGTTCCTGGGTAAATGATGTTTAGATGAAGGGCTTTAAGAGATAAGATTAAAAGTAGCACAGCTATTAAGAGATCGTTTATATAAATGTGAGCATTTCTGCCTTCATGAGTTACTTTATTAAAATTATGCATTCAGCATATTTCATTCTATGAGTCTGTCATACACCTGCCTCATTACCAGAAGCATTATCATCACTGAATACACACCGGTCTTAAAGTCTATGAGGATGTACTACTGAGTTTAACAAGATAGATTAACATTGTAACATTATCTCTTCTGAAAAATCTCTAGGTGGCGTGAATGACTAATGTATCACTTACTGCTGGTGGTTCCAGTCCTAAAGACTTAGGATACCTGAACAGAAAGGTTTGACCATCTGTCTCCAAAAAAACAATACATCATGAAAACCCTGTGGAGCACAGTTCTCTTCTGTCACATGGGGTAGCCTTGAGTCAGAATTAACTTGATGGCAACTAATTTGTTTGTTTTTGTTTCTTAATTTAAGACATTTTGCTAGATTCTATGGAGAATACAAAATA
The DNA here is from genome assembly GCA_004026705.1 of Nesogale talazaci. NCBI lineage: Eukaryota > Metazoa > Chordata > Mammalia > Afrosoricida > Tenrecidae > Nesogale > Nesogale talazaci. Next base: position 81,774 of record PVJH01003279.1, read on the forward strand.
GTTAACTATCCACAAGATTTAAAAAAATGAACAAATCAGTTCATGTAAAATACAACAAACTATAGTGATTATAAGAATATAAATGTTCTAGGATTATTTAACTTACTGCTGAGGCTGTAAAAGATACAAGTTCAGGTAATAATTACCTCATCTCCCATCTGTGGGACAAATGGAGAGCGTCTTGGTATGGTGTCCAAGATCCACTGAGGGGCAAACCATTCTTCATTGAGTTCACCTGCCAAAGAAACTAGTCTTCCTCTCTAAAATACAGTTCACAAATACATACACCATAAATACATGAAGACACAGAGAATGTTAAAAATAAATGGCTATAATAAAACTGAAAATGTATTTTTGCATCTAAGTTTGCATAAATTTTATACAACTAAAATAATCAAGAAATTATTTAATGTGCTGACTGATATTTCCTGATAGGCACTATACTTCCTATCTAAAGCCTACCAATTTTATTTGTAGAGGGCAGAGAAACACAGTGGAATGAAATAAAAATATGTAACGAACTAGAAGAGGAGTCTTACATAATTTAATTGCCATATTTTTCTATTTTAAAAATTTTGAAAGTACAGAAACTTATAACTGGTGACATGAAATGAACTTTCTACTATGCTGATTTATTATTTTATAACTGCACAAAGAGCCTACCCTATAGTTTTAACAAAACATGAATTTTAAAACTTCTTTGGATTCTGAAGTAATTTTAAATTACTTAGTTTCTCAGATGAAATGTTACTTTTAAGAAAAAGTCAAGCCTAACATATTAAAAAGTCAAAGGCCACAACACAGCAACAAAATGCAAAATCACATACTTTCTTTCTAGCCTGCTTAGGTTTCTTCTCCCTTTCTTCCAAGGGCTTCACAGTCTCCTCCTCAGAGCTGCTGCATATTTTCCGTGTTGTCTGTCTCGTCTGTCTCTTTGGAGGTTGCAAATTTATCCCCGCATCTGCTGTCCAGTCAGAATATTCACTTGATGAGTCACTGTAAATAAAACACAATTACAAATATATAAAGAGAAGAAATAGATTCGTTTTATAATGGAAAGATAATATGTAAGGAAAAAAAGCATTATAAATGACATAGTCTGTGCTTTAATTATTATATAAGCCATGGCTCTCAACCTGTGGGCCGTGACCCCTTTGGGGATGGAACAATCCTTTCCCAGGGGTCACCTAACACATCCTGAACATCAAATATTTACATTACAATTCATTAACAGCAGCAAACTTACAGTTATGTAGCAATTAAAATAGTTTCATGGTTGGGGGTCACCGCTTCATGAGGAACTGTATTAAAGGGTCGCTGCATTAGGAAGCTTGAAAACCACTGATCTAAGTAATTATAATGAAATGGTCCTGGGTGAAGTATAACGTTTTGTTTTCTATAATAGGATTTAAAATACTTTTCCAAATATGATAGTGAGGGATAATGTCAACTAGACACTCCCAGGTAGTGTGGGGGCAGGGCCCAACCCATAAATTTGGTCACAGTCTGATGATCTCTCCTTGGGTTATAAGCTTTTTTTGCATAAAAGGGTAGAAGCTTGGGACATCTCTCTCTCCCTCTCCCTCTGCCACTTTATCTTCCTGCTTCCTGGGACTCTACCTGCCTCCAAGGTGGCTGGCCCTAAGTGGGCCAACTGACCCTGAGAGGCACTGGTGCCTTGCTGTGTTTCCAACAACTTTGGATCTATGTCATTCTGCATCACTGGCCTGTGAGCTTCCTGTTTCGTGCTTCACTTTTCTGTGTCATCGGCTGCAGCTATATGAGTCTGAAGCTTGTAGTGAACTTATGGACTTGAGATGGGATGGACTGGATTGGGATGCCTTCTTGATATAAAATTACTTCTTGATAATAAAGCTCTTCCCTATACATATATGAGTATTAATGATTTTGTGTCTCTAGACAACCTGGCGCAACATACCAAATAATAATATGTTTTTAAAAATATGAACCTGGAGACGGGGGCAAGAGTTTATCATGATGACAAATGCCACTCAATATGTAAACTATCGAGACATCAAAAAACAAGTGGGACCACCTTGGAACTCTAAGCATCAAATGAGAAGAGAAAAGACTGGATTGGATACTATTTATAAAGGTAAACAAAACAGTGATTGAGAAGAGAAATGGAGCATGGGCCCAATACTGCATACAACCACTTTGAGAAGCAAAAGGCAAGACACCCAGGTAAGGAGAAGTCAACTTCCTAAAGTCTTCATTGGAAAGGGCACATATTGTGGGTAGATGCAGAATTAAGCCAGATGAGCAAAATATGAGCCAGATATGGAATAGTGCAGTCAAACATACGAAACGGTGGCTTCTAATTCCAGGAGCAACTAAAGGGCTAGGGGAGGCAGCCAGGGGGGATGAAATAGCTAGATAGTAGATAGTAGACAGTCCTAGATGTTTAGGCTGATGGCCCATAAGGAAGGTGTGCTGTTAGTCCAGTAGACTAGAGAAACACATTTATAAACATGCATATGTATATAAGGAAGAGGTTTATATACAAGGGGAATGAAATACTGAGAAAGCATCCCAACCCAGTCCAGTCCATATGTCTGATATTATCCCCTATGTCCGATACCAAGCCATAAGTTCTCTTCAGACTCACGAAGCACATGTAATAACGCCAGGACAATTACAGGCCAGTGGGTACAGAGTCTTGTGTATCCAGTGGCGATATAAGCAACTCAGCACTGGCAGCAGTTTCCCTTCAGCTCCTCTAGTTAACATGGTTCAGGGTCCCTCAGCATGCTGCACTGTGTCTTGTCAGCAGCAATGTCTGACAGGGACTGAGTCTTGTGTCTTGTCAATAAAGCATCTCCAAGGGGGGAAAGTATCATGAGATTTCCCAGAATTCTAAGGAGAAAGCCATGCCCACACTTGAGGTCTCATTGGCTAGGCTAGACTCCACCCCTACACTCCCAATCCTGAAATTGACACAAGCACATGACTGTCACAGAAGGGAAGTCCTATGACTAGTGTTTGGAGAGACTGGTCTATGGGGACACCCAATCCTCCTTGGCTGAGCCTGGGCAGGATCTGAATAACTGCTTATGCCTGTCTAGAAGAGCATTGGGTCCATGGCAGCATTGAAAGGTGACTGGATAAGTGTTTTTCTATGTTCCCTACTGTTCCTACCTAGCAACCATAAGAGGGTCAGAGTTGAAGCCTCTCCCACCTAAAATCCAGTGACTAGGCACGCCCCCTGCCAACCTTGCCACTCAACACTTATTTCAATATCACTTCTTCCCTTAATAGCCATAAAGTTTCTTAATATGGCTCTTCTCCCCAAGATTCTGCAACTCCCACCAACTATTTAGGTAGCACTATATGAGCAGGGTGTAACATTAAGAAAGAGGAATTGGGCAGTTTTTCTTACCTCCCTCCCCCCTGGCCGACTTACCACTTGGCTATAAGGACGAGTCAGCTTTAAAACACAGAGAGAAGAAAGAAACCTGGAAAACCTTAGGAGAGCACCTTCAAGAGCTATGTCTTAAGTGGCAGAGGTCTTTGAGACCAAATGCATTACAGATGGTGGCATGAAGATCCAGAGCAGCAACACTGTCTCCCTATCTGGCCTAAGACTATGGAACTGTGGAACAGAGTCACAGGTGGGCCAGCTCCCCATGGAGACAACGGCCGAGACACCATGTGACTGAGGCTGGGAAGCAGAGAGAGACGTGGCTGCTAGCTAAGGAGAACAATGTGTGTATCTTTACTACTTGTTGATCCTGGCCAGTGAGTTCCGTGTGGCCATATCAACAGAACATCAAATTCAGTATAGATGCAGAGTGGTGTGGAGGCACAGCTGGCAGCAGAATAACAACGAAGTAAGGAGCACAGATACATCAAATAATTCTTGTCTTATGACAACAGGGAAGCCAGAGGAGGTCAGATATATCCACCATCAGTGCCATTTATTATAGCTACTCTCACTGAACTTCCGACTTGTGCCTGTCATCCCCACTACTGGAGGTACGTGGATGCATGAGTCTGTCCTAAAGGACCTCGAGCTACTTGCCAGCACAGCGACTGATTTGGAAGGACAAACAAGGCTACCAAACACTCATTCCACCTTTAGGGTGTAGGGTTATTGTCTTCATTGGTTTTCTCTCTCTTTCATTTGCTTATCCCTCCCCCACACTCCTTATGCTCATTCTTTTCTCATCCCATGTTCTTTAATTTCTGTCTATCCAGGGGCAGGCAGATATTTTATTCCCACTACTTAGCCATATCTATGGCACTCCTATTACCTGTCACCCACCCCATGGGTGAATGGCATGACTTACTCCTGAACCACTGCAGCGACAAAATACTAAGAACAACACCTGCTCATCCTACCTGCGGCTATTCTTCATGACCAGCTAACTAGATCAACACCTACACTCCAACAGTAACTCAAGCCTCAGTACTGCCGAGTGAAGTGTGACCAAAAAGCACACAATCAGGAACATCTCAAAAGAGAAAAGATTGTTTTAAGTTCGAAAAAATAAATTCTAACAGAGGCACACATTTTTTTTAATAAACCTTCTAACCTGAATATCTGGATATAAAATAGAGCAAAACAATCATTATGAAACAAGCCAACACATAACCAACAAATAAAGGTAACTCTAAAATATCCCAGAGACAAAAGACTTCCACCCAAACAAAGAGGAAGGCAAAGCCACTACAAGCAAGTATCCAAAATAAAGAAGGATCTGCAGCCTTCCAAGAACGCACGGAAGCTAGAAACCATGTCAAGGAACACACAATACCCTGGAAAAAGAAAGAAAAACAATGCAAAAGGAAATAACAAAACGAATAGATATGAGAAACTATACAAAAAAGAAGAACATTAAAATTTTGGAGAGCTAACATGTTGAAAAGATAATGTAGACCAGATAGAACAGTAAAAGATAAATATGTCAATAGTAATTCCAATAAGGAAAAATCCGGATGAAGAAACATTGAAATTATATGAGGCAATATTAAGAGGGAAAATTTAAGCATATAGGAATTCCAGAACAGTAAACTAAAAAACTCACTGCTATCTAGTCAACGACCCTATCGGACTTGGAAGAACTATCCTTGTGCATTGCCAAGACTAGCTCTTTATAGAAGTATAAGGTCTCATCTTAGGAGCCCAACAGGGAACCACTACACCAACAGGACTTAACAAAACAAAAACCGCAAAGAGAAAATTGTCAAAAGTTTTCTATTACAAAATATCGCTAATATCATAAATCAAAGGTTCTCAACCCGTTGAGTCACAACCCCTTTGGGCATTGAATTACCCATTCACAGGGGTTGCTCAATTCACAACAGAAGCAAAGTAACAATTTTGCTATTAGGAAGTAACAACGAAATAATTTTTATGGTTGTGGGGGTCAGCATAATATAAGAAACTCTATTTACAGGGTCATGGCATTAGGAAGGTTCAGTACCACTGTCATAAATGATGAAAGGCTATCAGTTCAAGAAGCTCAACAAACCTTACACAAGATAGAATCAAAAGAAAGCCGTTAAGATATATCATAATGGTTTTCAAAATAAAAGACAAAGACTCTTGAGAGCCTATCAGTACAAAGGAAATGCTACATGCAAACTAAAACTAGTAAGACTACGCTCTGATTTTTCTACAGAAACCAATGCAAAAAGGCAATTGGATGATATATATAAAATCCTGAAAGCCGAAACTGTCAACCAAGAATTAAGAATTATATAGGGGGTAACCAATTGCAGGGATCTACATATGATCTCTCGGGAGTACGGACAGTGGGGAAGCAGGTAAAGGGACACAGTGGACTGAGTACAATATGAAAAAGTAGTAACAATGTGTAAATTACTTAGGGTTCAAGGGGGAGGTGGAGAAAGGGGAAATATGGGGAGCTGACACGGGGGGCCTAAGTGGAGGGAGGATGTTTTCAGAGTGATGATGGCAAATGTGGTCTGCATACAATTGATGTGTGTGTATTGATCGTGATGGGAGCTGTGTGGGACCCCAATAAATTGATTTTCGAAAAAAAAAGAGGGTGAAAGAGGAGCTTAAACCAAGGGCTCAAGTAGAAAATATTTGGAAATGAAGATTGCAACATGTATGCAAATAAGTTTGATAAAAAGGATGAATTTGATGTTATAAGAGCTGTAAGAGATCCCAATAAAATTATTGGTTAAAAAGAATTGCATATCTAGTAGAACTGCCCTTCAAATACAATGTCAACATTAGGACATTTACTGGAAAACAAAAGTTTAGATTATTTGTAAAGACCAGATCAAACTTAGAAGAGATCGTATAGAAAGTCCTTTGTGCAGAGAGGAACAACATCAAACAACACCTGAGAATATCACACATGACAACATCACTCACAAACCTACTCAAGAAGAAAATAAAATATGCTTATATGACTACAAATAAAGAGAAACAATTGTACCAACCTATAAATGACAAAAAATTGCAGTCAAAAAGGGAAATAAATGGCATAATTAGAGAACTTTGAAATGTAAGGGAAGCTGGGATGATTTCAAGATAGAAGAGACTGTTTTAACTTAGATAAAAAAGTCTAAGATAAGCACAAAGCAAGTTAATAAACCTTCTAACCAAAATAAGAAGCAGAAAATCACAAAGACTTAATAAACACAAAAACAACAACAAAAGAATGGGGAAATCTGATAAGAAAATAATCACAGTGCATAGAAAAAAGAAAAATTCAGAAGAAATCAACATCACAATAAAAAACACAAAAGTATAACAGTGAATTCACACCTATTATTAATAACAGTGATAGATTAATTTATCCACCAGGAGAAAGAGGGCAGAAGAGTGGGTCAAAAACAGAATTCATTGGGGTGAGCCCCGGAGGCATAAGTGGTTGAGCGTGGGACTGCAGCCTGTGGGCTTGGTGGTTCAAATCCAGTGGCGGCTCTCAGGAGCAGCGCTGGGTGGCTCCTACGACCACCAGAGGGCAGTGATGCCCCCAAACAAAAAACAAACAAAAATCAGAATTCATCAATAAAGTGTTACAATTGATTCACTTTAGGAATAGAAATAAGATAGACAATTACAATTTAATCATAGGGCTAGCATAACACTTACAATGAAAGACGGAACAACTAGAAATAAATTGAACAAAGGCGCAGACGACTGCACAAAACCCAAACAGTGATAGAGTTTTGCAAAATCATTTATGCATAACATAAAAGTGACCGTACATGGACTTCTCCAGATAGAACACACAGAAATAAAATTGGCTCTACCTGTGGGAAAATATGATGGATAAGCTTAATATCAGCATCATAAGCAAGCCAGCGGCTGACTGTGTAACAAACCATCAATTGCTCATAATATGAGTTCAGGCTAAAACTCAAGCCAGTTAAAATAAGTCTTGCTTCGATCATCAAATCTTTATTTTCCAAATACTGCTCCTTCCTCTTTGTTTTCACCTTCTGTGAAATTATTGCCAATAATTATCAATGCATTTTGATTGCATGTTTGATCAATTTCTGCCTGAAGTTGTTGATAGAGTTCATCAAGATTTTTATCACTAGCTTTTGTGGTTAATGTACAGATTTAAATAATAGTTGTGTCGACTGTATTTTCTTAAAGGCAGCCAAATAAAATCTTATCGCAGACAGCATTGTATACTTTGTGATGGATTTTGCAATGTGCTTTTTGACAATGACTGCCTTGCCATTCCTCTTGATGTCCTCCCCACATAGTCAATCACATGGATTTTCTGATTCCAAATGGCCAAGACTAGCCCATCTCAGTTCGGTGATGGCTACAATATCGATCTTTATGTGTTCCTTTTCATTTTTGACCAATTCCAATTGCTCTAGTTTCATAGTTTGCACATCCCAAGTTCTGATCATTAGCAGACTGTTGCAGCTCTTTCTTTTTACCTTGAGTCATGCCCCACCAGTAAAAGACGCCTCCACTGCCATAGGCTTTACTGCATTTACGTCACTCTGGTCAACTCTACTCAGAGAGGGCGGCTCCTCCTCAGGCACGTGTAGAATGCTTTCTGTCCTTCGGGGCCGTCCTTGAGCACTGTATCTCTGACAATGTTTTGTTTCCATTCATTATGCCTTCAGTATTCGACAATGTTTTGATGTGCATAAGGTTTTCGGTGACTACTTCTTCGTTGTCTGTTCTTAGTCTGGAAGCTCCACTGAAACCTACACACTTTGAGTGACTCTGCTGGCCTTTGAAATACTAGTGACAGTGCTACAACATGACAGCAACACACACAGTATGTTGTCACCACAGTATGACAAGATGATAGACAAGTGGTCACTGAAAATCATAGACAGGGTTGGAAGACTAGAAAGGGAGATTAAAGACATACAAAGTGCCAATACGCACGACTCTCTATTTAAATATGACACGATATGATTTAGCAAAGTGGTCGAGTGTAAGATTAACATTAAAATAGTAGTCAGATTCCAGCCCACTAACAACAAACATTCTGAAGAGAAAGTAAAAAAATATCATTTCCAACTACTGTAAAAAAAAACCCTTTGGAATAAACCTTACCACAGAGGCTCTTGGAAAGATTTAACATCATGAAAGTGATTTAATCCCAAAGCAATCTACAGATAATATGTTATCATGATCCTTTTCTATCAATATTCTATAAGGAAATGGATAAATCAAGCACTAATTTTATCAAGAAAAGAGAGCACAGATAAACAAATAACTACAGAAGGATAAAAGCAAAGGAAGAGGTCTCACACTTTCCAAGTCCTACAGTACAGATAACTGCAGTCAAAATAGTTTGGTACTGATATAATGATAGATACATTGGCCAGTGGAACAGAATAGAGGATCCAGAATTAAAATTTTCTACCTATGAAAAGCAGATCTTAAACAAAAGGTCCAAATCTACTAACTGAGGAACAATCACTTAACCACTTAACCGATGGTGCTAGCAAAATAGATATCCATTTACAGAAAAATATAAAATAAGATTCATATCTCACACCACATACAAAAATATTCAAGCTGGATAAAACCGTTAAATGTGAAGCCTAAAATCATAAACATTACTTTTTAAAAACAGAGGCAAGTTTAGAGAATGAAATCGCAACGTTCATTTGCGGAGTTCCCAATAGGATTAAGCTTCCACTGAACTCCCTCAGAACAATTACCAGGGATGTGAACAGGCTTGCCTTCAGAAAAAGTGCATTGTAAAGGAGATCAATGCAGATAAAAGTAGGTTAAAGCTTAACATCTAATCATTTGCTTGTCCTCTTCAGTAATTTTTAATTTCTTCTAGTTTCTGCTATCTTCTACATTTCTCTTGGATTCAGTTTTTCTTGTGTTTTGCTGTGCATAATTTTCTTTATGTAACACTCCGAACCCAAACTCATGGCCAGTGAGTCGATGGGACTCGTAGGAACCCTACAAGACAGCGTAGCACTGATCCTGTGAGTTTCGGAGTCTTTAAGGGAGGAGAAAGCCCCATCTTGATTTCTAGGAGCGGCTAGTAGTTTTGAATGACTGATCGTGGAGTTGGCAGTCCCATGCGTAACCACGACTAAAGAGACAGTAACTAAGATAGGTCCTTAGGGTTCTGTGAGAGAATGTTCAGGGGTAATACAGAGCTAATACTAATGGGTTTAAAATGAAAATATCCTAAAACTGGTTGTGGTGATGATCGCACAACTCTTTTCAATTCAGGCAAACATTCAATTGGATGGTACATGAACTAGATGTCATTAAAACTCAATGGTAAAAATTATCAAACATAATTTTAAATGTACACATAGCACAAAATAAATTATATGATTGAGATCTTCTATATTGAATACCTATGTACATCCAAGGACTTTTCCAAATAGTAAAAAGAGAACCTACACATTGGGGGAAACAATCAATGTCATATCCAACATATCAACCTCAACAGCAAAAAAGATAAACCCATCCAATATAAAATTAGACAAAGGAGACAAACAACACTTTACCAAAGAAGACAATGTCACCAACAAGCATATAAAGAAATGCTCGGGATCACTAGCCATTAATGGTGCAAGTCAAATCAACAAGGTATCATCTCTCCCCAGTAACAATAGCTACGCTTAGTCAGTCAGAAAAGAGCAAATGCTGATGAAAGTGTTAAGAAATTAAATCATCACATTATCACTGGGGGGGAATAAGTATGGTACTTCCTTAAAAAGTTGAAAAGAGAAGTATCGTTTGATTTACCAATCACAATACTAAGTATATATCCTGAAGACATAATAGCCAGGAAACAAACATATATATATATATATATATATATATATATATATATACACACACCCATATTCATTACAGTATTATTTCATAATAGTAGAGAGATAGGGACATATCAGTTGATGAATTTCCATCAACTGATTAGTAGATAGATAATAGTAGATATCTTACATACATAGCATATGATGCAAGATTAAATAATGAAGAATCTGTAAAACACCTCATACTTTCAATAGACCTCTATGATGTCAAGTAAAATAAATCAATCACAAAAGGCCAAGTAATGTATGAATCCACTATTATAAAACATCAAGGAAGAAAACCATCAAGGAAAAGTTTACACACAGGAAAAAAAAATTTAATGGTAACCTGGGATGAGAGGGGGGGATAGTGAGAGTGAATTACTGAAGGAGCCAATCAACAGACATCCAATGTCACAATAGAGGAAGACCTGGAAAGGTAACGCAAGAGTTACAGACAACAAGGGCAAACACTACTGCCCACACAGTCTTGCACTATCACTAATCGCAAACATGGGAATACATAAAGATGCAGGCAAGGGGAAAAGCAATAGGGAGGTGAAAGGAACTGTACTCACAACCATTTTTAGTATGTGGGAGGATATCAGAAAAAGGTGAACCTTATTTCCAGAAATGGTTACACTCTGTTGTTTTAAAACCGAAGTAAATACACATAAGCTGCCAAGAAATAGATTCTCGGATTGTAAAAGAACCTCGTTTTGTAGGTAAAGAAACTAAAGCTCAGAGTAACAAGCCCCAAACGGCTAGGGCAAAACAACAGATCCTGGTGCTTCCCAGTCCATGTTTTTTTTTTTTTTTTGTATTATTTTAAGTCTGATTTTACCAAATTCTTATAGGAACATAAAGATTATGAACATCAATGAATAATTTTGACCAAATTCAATGATCAAAACTACCTGGAGGAACTTTCACTTTGCCATTCAGCGACAGGGTCCTCTACCGAAGCATCACTTGTGCCCACAGTTTCATCTTCCTGCAATAGAAACCGAACAATTGAGATGTATTGGCATCATTAGCTAGCATATTATTAACCAGCAAAACCCAAACCACCTCCCTGTGTCCGAGGAGACCTGTGCTTCAGAGAACTCTTGATAGCTAATCAGATAGTCCACTGCAGTATGGAAGTAAAGAAAAGTCAGGCTTTTCTTCAGAGGACCTTGGGGTGGACTTGAATCTCTAATCTTAGAATTAACAACTGAATGCTAATTGTAACATACTTAATATTCCCACAAAACGCAATATTTCAGTTAAAGAGTAAAGAATCATTTTTTCTACATATATCTGCAACAAACAATCACATTAACTCAAAAAATTTATGGAATATACTATATAACTGCTATGAAACATCTTCATTATATCAAAGATAAAGTACACTACTTAAATTCCATCTACAAGCTTCTTAAATGTTAAAACTTAATCCAGCAGCAGCAAGGCTGGGTAGCTCCCACGACCACCAGAGGGCAGTGATGCCAAAAAAATTTTATAAAAAATGTTAAAACTTGTGCGCGGGACTACGGCCTACTGGGATGGAGGTTCAAGGCCAGCAGCGGCTCCACAAGAGCAAAGGCTGGGCCTCCTACTTCCATCACCAGAGGGCAGTGATGCCCCCCCAAAACAAAACGTTAAAACTACTGCTTTAACATATCTATATGACTTCACCAGGTTAATCATTTTCCATGGACAAAAATTTAATAATAATATGCAAAATTTTAAACATATACATAGGTTCAGGAAATGAACACTTATGTATATAACAAATAGCTTAGACAGCTATTCTTTGATCTATCTTATTTTATCTATACCATCAACCCATGGAACTATTTCTAATCAAATTGCAGGACAAAAATTCATATATATTCACTTAGTAGAGTAGGAAGAGAACTATTTTTGAAAATACAACAAAAATGCCATTTTTACATGAAAACGTGTTTTCTGTTTTTCGGCATATGAAACCCAGGATTGATGACCCTATGGGGACAGAGAGTAGAATAAAGGTTATGGGTGGTGATGGGGCAGTGGGGGTGATGGTAAGGGAGAGATGCTATCAAGGATTCCAGGAAGAAAGAGAATGCTTGGAACTTGATTATAGTTAGTAGTTGCACAATTCGGCTTGGCGTGAATGAACTATGGAATGATATGATATGTTATTATTTCCCGATTAATTTTTTTTAAATTCTAGAAGGGAAAAAAAGTTCAATCAATTCCTGAATAGGGGATCATTTCTTCAAAATCAAGTTTTTGTGCTGAGGGGTATACTTTTGATAAAAGAAAGTCTACGAATTATGATTGGCAAGAGAAGGAACATTGTGGGTGCCATGCATTGCCAGTGCACAATTTAGCTTGTTAAGGGAACAAAAAGGACTACAGAAAGAAGGAACATTTAAAAAATTGTTATATTCCTTATTCTATTACCATAAAGAAGATATGCTTGAACAAGTAAAGTAAACAACACCGAAAGCCAACATTACACGTAATGGAGAAAGTCGGAGAGTCCTCCCGCTGAGAAGAACAACAAGACAAGACTGCTCATTACCACCATTTTAATTCAACGCTGTACTGAAATTCCTGGTCAGTGCAATAAAGTAAACAAGAGAAATAAAAGGTATTTACACTGGAAAGGAAGAAGCGACACTATTTGCAGAAGAAACAATCCTATATACAGAAGAGCCTACAAATTCCACAAGAAAACTAAAGGAATTAATATAAGACCTTGGCACCACTACAGTGTACAAGATCAAAACACAAAAGTAAGTTGGACTCATCCACACGAACAAAGAATACACAAAAGAGAAATCAAGAAAATAGTACATTTTACAATAACTTCCAAATAAAAATACTAGGAACTAAAATAAGCCAGACACATAAAAAAGTTACACAATGAAAATGAGAAACTATTTCTAGAAACTAAATGAGACCTATAAAATGGAAAGACATTCCATTCTCATGAATTTGAACACTTGGCAAAGTGAAATACTGTATGTATGTCAATTCTACATACAGTGATCTACACATATAATGATGCAATCCCAATACAAATTCCAACAAATTCCAAATTCCAATAAAAATGGGAAAAAAAGATGACACCCTATGTAGTCAAAGCAGCAGGGAAGAAAAAGAACAAAGCAGGCGGCCCCTACTTCCTCATATCCAAACATAATATAATCAAAACAGCCTGGTATTGGTTCAGTGAAAAACAAGAACTGAGAACTAAGAAGTAAATCAAGTCGCCTGCGGACACTTATTTTCAACAAAGTGTCATTGGAGCAGATAAACAGTGCTGTCACATATGGATATCCACTTGAAGAAAAATGAAACAATCTACAATTCAGAACATACCAAGAAAACCTACACAAAATGGATCAATGGCCTAAATATTAAGACCCTGGAAAAAAGCGTAGGGAGAAAACTGTAGGACTTAATCTTTTGTAAGACAAACAAACAAACAAATAAACAAAAACAGGGGGAAAATATAAGTGCACAAATAAAAGACAAAAATATATACATCAGATATCATAAAAGTTAAAACTTATGCTCATCAAAAGAAGTCACTAAAAGAATAAATAGACAACCTACAGAGTGGGAAAAATATTTGGAAACAACTTACCCAATAGGGTCTAATCTGTAAAAAATACAAAAATGTCAACAACTCAACCACAAAATGACAAATGAAGCAGATGACAGGAACAAAATCTTCATCACAAAGGATATCCAGTAAACAAACATGAAAAGCTATTCAGCCATTAGAGATGTCAATCAAAACCACCTTGGCTAAAACGTCACTGATTAAAAAAAGATTACAGCAAGTGTTGGAAAGGATATGGGGAAAATGGAACTCCTCTCCACCACTGGGGGGACTATAAAATGGAATAACCATCATGGGGAATGGTACAGCACTTTCAAATGAAACAGAAATAAAACTACTAACCTATGATCCAGCAATCATACTCCTAAGCATATACCCTAGAGATGTACAAATAATGCCACAAATAGATATATGAATACCTATACCTATGTCCATTGCTTCTTTCTTCACTATAGCAATTCAACGGAAATGATTTGGAAGTGCCCATCAGAGTGATAAATGATAAGCAAATTGTAGTACAAACACAGAAGACTATGTAACCATACAGAACAATGCCAAGTCAGTGAAAATTTAAGGAGACAGACCTGGAAGGTATAATGCTAAATAATACAAGCCAAATATTATATTAGCCTTATTTTAAGAAGATAAGAATAAATACATATAAAGATACCAATGTTCATCAGAGATTCTCAAAGAGGCCAATAAGTCTACATTTTAGATTGTAGACTTAATTTTTTGGTAATCGGAAACAGGGCACCAAATGTGGAGACAGTGAACACAATACAATCAAAAGTAAAAATGAATACTTGAGAAACACGCATGAGGAGAGGCATACTGCTAAAGTGGTAGGAAGGCAGGGATGCAGCAGCTCCAACATTTCCCCGAGTGCCACAAGAGCTCCTTAGAATAATCTCAGGGACATATAAAGGCAAATATGTGGCTACGGATAAATATATTCACTGAAGACAAATTATAGGTATTTCATAAACATAACTAAAGGCTGGTTTTCTGGGTTTGGAAGCTTAGGACCACAGCTCGTAGACTAGTCAGTCAATTGGCATAATCAGGTTCTCTATTCACCTGAAGTAAATTAGAAATAAGGTAACCAAAATTCAGAGAAGAAACCGTCTATATAAGTCACAAGCTCATTTACCCAGATAACAGAATTATCTGGTGTCCAGTCAACACCACTGATAAAAATCACAGGAAATGATCATGGAGAAAATGAGTTTTTTTTTTTTTGGGGGGGGGACATCACTGCCCTCAGGTGGTGGGAGTAGGAGGAAAATGAGTTTTAAAAAGTAGAAATCAAATTCTTATTTTTCAAAAAAAGTAAAAGAAATTGGAACTTAAGAGAACCAAGGATTATCTGAGACAATTGGCCTGAGACACTATTTAAACCTAAAGCTGAGCCTATGTCCCAAGATCATCTTTTAGTGAGAAAGAGTGGCACACAAATTAAAAGATTAAGAAGGATACACTACACAAAACCCATCAGTATGAGATTAAAAGCTCAACAACAGTAAAAGGCACAATTCAGAATTTAAAGAGGCAAGGAAATTTAAGTACTGGAAATAAAAAAGAACACAAAAAATGTTGCAACCAGTCAGGTAAGTGTAACTAATGTCAATGAACAAGTTGTGTCAAAACTGGCAAATGGGAACCTGACTTGTGTAAATTAACTCAAAAATAAATAAAATCAAAGGACAAAAATAAAGTCTGAGATAAAAAAAATTGACAATAAATAGACTCCATGACTGAGCATAGTTAATAATAACAAAGATTATGCATATTATATTGATTACATAACCAACTAGTTCTAGAATTCATTTAATATGCTACCACTGTTTCTATTGCAGCTCTTTTTTGTTTCCGGGAGATTGGTCCTAACTCTATTGCTATGATCTCATTCAAACATTCACACTCTTGTTGGACACTTGAGTAAAATAATATCTGAGGTAAAAATCAGGTAAGACACACAAAGAAATTTACTATGATATCAAAAGTTGTCTATAAAATGCCCTGTTAATGAATAAACCTTTTACTATAAAATAAATGCAACACTTTATTTTAAAGAGGTGATTTGTATAATTAAAACCAAATTGATGCCATAAAAAGTTCATATTGAATGAATAAATAACAGATTTCTAACCTCTGAGGAACTCTCTGATTCTTCCTGTACACCAGACTTTTGACACACGGGTGACTTGTGGTCTATGGTGGAACGTGTCTGATAAGAGTGCTGACGCTTGCGCTGGGTCCTTCTTAAAGACCGCCCACAACTAGGCTGATGATCAATCTATACAGAATAAGGAAAAAGATTTTATAAAATGAAAATCAAGAATTCAAGTAATAAACAAAATGAACATATGTAAATTCAATCAGTTAAATAGGGAATGGGAAGGTGAGCAGGAGGTGATAACAAATCACAAAGCAAAACTTTAAGACTCAACTATCCCATTAATATTCATCACTCTATTTTGAAAACTTTGTGAACAAACTAACAATATTGAAAATCTGGCATGTAAGAATTTCCTCACACAGAATTTATAAATACTAGATTACTCATAATCATTACAACACGAAGTAACATATTTACACCATTTCTATGTGTCTGTATTTCTTCATGTAATATAAGGAGATGGTTAGAATCTGCCAGAAATTCTGAGGGGCACAGATGTGGCCACTTGCTTTCATAAAGAATTCCAGTCTTGGAAAACCTATGGGGCATTTCTGCTCTGTCTTAAAGGGTTCCTAAGGGTTGGAATTGATTAAATGGAAATGAGTTCGGGTTATTAATGTAATATACGCTTCCATAGCTATATAAAAATTTAGGACTATGTTGAAATGTTAAAATACAGAATGAGTTTTCAAAAATCATAATTAACGCTCATTCTAGATTAGCATCCTTAGGTTCTTAAGAATTAAATAAATTTAGAATTAATTAAGTCTAAACCCTCACACAGAGAAAAAGAAATGCATCACAGGGATTTATTTCAAAATTATGTGAAATAATTCAATCAACTTTAGATTACCTATATTCATTAATCTAAACATTATAATACATAGTTTAATTTGGGGATACAACAAGGCATACAGATAATAAAAGTATACAAACAATCCATGCCTAATAATCCCTTATTCCATGAAGGTTTGCTGCTATTACATGAGGTTGTCAAAAAGTATTGTTATCAGGGTGCAGTTCACATGTGCACAAGTTTATTCCAAGCAAAATGTGTTTAAATATGTCACTCTGAGCAGTGACTGGCTGATGAAGAATTCTTTCAGCATTATATTTGTCTTATGTTATTAGGGGACCTGTCAAAAGGAAGGTCTCATTAAAATGATGGCTTCTGAGGAGCTGTGTGGCTAGACCAGTTAAATTCAAGGAACAGAGACCAACACTGGACGAGCTATCAGCAGACCAGTCCATGGAGAAAGACAGCAGCTTAGTGACGTATCGTGCAAACAGAGGAAGATCTTTAACGAGATGGCTCGACACTGCAGCTGCATCGACAGACTCAAATATGAGAACAATTGTGAGGGTGGCACAGGCCTGGGCAAGGTTGCATTCTTAGGGCTGCCAGGAGTCAGAACTGTCTGGATGGTACCTGACAAGCACAACAACAGAGAGCAGCTCAGAAAGTTATCGTGGGAACTGTTTCGGGGGAATGCCAAAGGGATAGTGTCGATCGATTTTCTCAAAGAACAGAGGACAATCACGGAGACTTCATGAACACATTGAAAGGTACCTGAAAACTGTATCAATGAGAAAAAGGCCAAAAAAGTAGCACCGAGAATTTTTATTCATTCGTGACAATGCACCTGATCAGTCTTTGAGGATAGCATGGTCTGTCCTACAAGATTGGGAAGCCTTACCTCATACATCCTACAGGCCTAATCTTGCCTCTTGGGACTTCATTTTGCTACCAGAAGTCAAACAAATATTTAAAAGGAACATGATTTTGAGTTCTATAGGATCTGAAAATGGTCATTTTGACAGGGTGCAAATTGAACACTGCAGATTTCTGTAGGTAGGGGTTAGAGTGAGAAGAACACTGTCTTCAGTTGGGGGTTAAATCAGGAAAAAATAGCTTCAAATTTTCATACTCTAATAAAAATTTCTATGATTTGGAAGCAATACTTTTTGACTTACCCTCATATGTGAACAACATAGAGGAAAACATTGAATCATTATGTATAATCCACTTGTGGTTATAACAAGAGTTGGCAGTCTATCCATTTAGTAAATAGGTGAAAATAAAGTTTTAATTTTTAACAACCAAAATTTAAAGTAAAAATGGTTTTATTTATACCTTTACAAGTATTAAATGCTAATATCAAAATGCTATATGGTAAAGCTATAACCCTAATATGCCATTAGAAGTAAACAAGTTTAAAAACCTTGTAAATACATAAAGAGCTAGTTTTTCATCTTATATGACAGTAAGTCAAAAAGTATTGCTACTAGGATTCCAGATCATAGGTACATGGGTTTATTCCAAGCAAAATGTATTCAAACATATCTTGAGATTAGTAGATAGCCGCAAACCAGTGTCCTCAGTCATCCCTTGTTGTAGTCTCATTAAGGAGTCTGCCAAAAATGATTACATCAGAGCAATGGCTTCAGAGGGGATCTGCTGCTGGGCCAGTTAAACTCAAAGCAGAGTTGTCAGCTCAGAAAGTTATGGTAATCGTTAAGTGGAACTACAAATGGGTAATCTTGACACATTTTTCTTAAAGGGCACAGGGTAATTACAGAGCTCTAGTATGAAGAAATTTTTAAAAAATGGAAAACTGCTGCTAGGGAAGTTTGGACAAGGAATTGTCTGCCATCGTGACACTACACCTGCTTAATCTTCCAGGGTTGCAAGGGCTGTCCCAGGAGACTTTTGTTGGGAAACCCTACCCCATCCACCCTACAGCCTTGATCTTGCCCCTTCAGACTTCTTTTTGTTTCCCAAACTCAATGGACATTTAAAAGAAACACGATTTGACTCCCTTGAGGAGGCCAAAACTGCCATTTTGATGTGGTGTACATCAGATAGCACAGAATTCTTTGGGGAAGGGTTAGAGAGATGGAAACCTTGCCTTCAGAGGTGTATACACATAGGAGGAGGGTATGTTGCGAACAATAGCTTCTCATTTTGATATTTCTGTCTAAAGCTTTCTGTGATTTTTATAGCAGTACTTTTTGACTCAGCCTCATATGTAATATATATATTACATATATATGATATATATTAATATGTGTCCACAAACCCAACTACCCTATTATTCTTATAGCTGTGACAAATCAACTTAACAAGAAAAGGAGCATAACTATCTTGCATATATGCCATTTAAACTAAGAAAACAATTTTATCAGTGAATATCAAAGAAAATAACACAACCAAAATAGAAGGCAAGAAAGCAAGAATCAAAATGATTTAAGAATATTTGGGGTGAGCTGAGCCCCGGTGGCATAAGTGGTTGAGTACAGAACTGCGGTTCTTGACACGAACTTGACAGTTCAAATCCTAGAGCGGCTCTCAGGAGCTACGCTGGGTAGCTCCCACGACCACCAGAGGGCAGTGATGCCCAAAAACAAAAAAAGAGACTATTTGGAGGTGTTCATATCGTGATTACCCAAAACTGCTTACATCAACGTTGAAAACAATTTTAAACTCAAATTCCATTGCCTACATTTATCAAAATCATCCTAGATTCTTTAAAATACCAGATCTGAGACTAAAGGTGTGCTCTTACCTTGGTGAACTTGATAGTACTAGAAAAATGCTTACCACGTACCTAGTGGGATGCTGGAATCCTACTCCATGCATAGCAACTTCTACTGGAAATATGAGTCCAGTACTACTCAATGTATTAATCATATTTTACTCTCATACGCTTAGGTAGGGCAGTAAAAGGCCCATGGGAAGGGTCAGTAAGCTTTCCTTTGAGGGCCAGATGGTAAATATATTCAGTTTTGAGAGCCATACAGTTCCTCATGCAACTACTCAACTCTGTCATTATATAGCATGAAAGAAGCTATGGAAAATACAAAATGATTAAGTGGGGTCATCGTCCAATAAAATTTTATTTACAGATATGATATAGGCAACAGACTGGATGTGGCCAACAGGCTAAGTCTCTTGCCTCCTTCCTGCCTAATGTATCTAAGCAATTGTTTGTTTGGGATTAATAATCAAGCAATCTTAAAGTTCTACTTTAACCATATATAATGATTTTAAATAGAAGCATATTTTATCTACACATCCTAGACTTTTTAAAACTGCCCTGATACCTGTATTGTTTCATTCCTACTAATAAAAATCATATACAAAGGAACATTAGTCCTGCAGGGGCTAAACACATGGCTGCTAACTAAATAATCAGTGGTTGGAGGAAACCAGAGTATCCACAGGAGAAAGATATAGACAGGCTGCTTCTGTAAATGTTGACAAACTGGAAACCCTATGGAACAATTCTACTCTGTCCTATACAGTCACTAGGAATCAGCATCAAGCTGATGCAATGGGTTTGGACTGGGGGTTTTATGCCAATTTAGGGTTTAAATAATATTCTCCATGTGCAAATACCTAAAAATGAAGCTCCTTGATACAGAACTGTTTTCTTGCAAAAACATGGTATGTGCAAAGATTTGAAAATAGCAGATCTTAATTACCATAAAACAAAGCTTACCCTTTGTGTAGTAAAAGATGGCTTTTTCTTTCTTTCAACTGTATAAAGTCCAATTTCTATCTCACCTTTTGCAGTTCTACATTCTTCCTGAACCCTAGTAACAAACCAAAGATCAATGTTAATTATAGAAGGAAACCAAACAAACCAATCAAAAGTTTATAACCACATGGAAAAAAAAAACTCCTTCAAACTTTTAAGTAAAAAATATTTTAAATTTCCCTATGGTTATAGGCTAGCATCCAGCTCATATATGAACTATAATCTCTTTTTTTCTCATTACTGCTGCCTGCTTATAGCAGAAAGGAGGCTAGGTGACACAGTGGTTATGTGTTAGGCTGCGACCCACAAGATCCACAATTTGAAACCCCAAGCCTTTCATTGGGAGAAAGTCAGGGTTTCCTACTCCCCTAACAGTTAGTGGCTTGGAAAATCAGACAGGCAGTTCTACCATGTCCCATAGGGTTGCTATGGGTTGCATTGAATCGATAGCATTGACTTTGGTTTTCTTGATTTATAGCAGAAAAAAAGAAAAGTGAAAGCAAATTAATTTTGCTACGTGTTGCCTGATGTGGTAAAATATTTGGTTAAGAAGGTACATTTATTGTTGTTGCTGTTAGGTGCTGTCAACATACTTCCAACTAACGACCTTTTTTTTAACAGAATGAAACATTGCCCAGTACTGGGTCATCTTCAAAACTGTGCTATATTTTATGTTTGAGCCCATTACTGCTGCAACTGTGCCAAAACAGCTCATTGAGGATCTTCCTCTTTTTCGCTACTCCTTTAAGTTTACAAAGCATGATGTCCTTCTTCAAGACTTTTGCTTCTAATAACATGTGCAAAAAAGAAAAAAAAAAGATTGCGTAAGAGTGTGTAACAAAAAAAAGTCTGATTTGTGGCAGACGGGCAACTGGTTTTGCTACCACCACAATTTTACCACCACCACCCCCCTCAAAAAAAAAGAAAACAGAATAATAAAAAACAGAAAAAAGCTCTGCTGGACAGGCTTACGAGGTAGGCATTTTCCCCGACTAGGTGAGCATGAAGTAACTATGAGTTAGTGCACCCTCTGACATCGCCTGGGAAGGTTCTCTCTGGTTACAGTGAATTTTTTTATAAAAGCAGCTTCATATCCACTCAATCCTCATTTTTTGAGATGGTTGATTTGAAAGAACAGCACGTAGCTGTGAAATTTTGTTTCCTGCTCAGGAGAATTGCTGCAGACACTTTTGTGATGTTAAACACAGCTGACAAGAACAGCATTATCAGAAAACTCACATATATGGGTGATTTTCTCGGTTCAAAAAAGGTGAAATGTCAATTGATAACAAACCTCATTCTGAAGGTTCATCAACTTCCCAAACAGACAAAAATGTCAACTTGTCGTGCATTTGAAGTTTATTCCACCAGGTAGACTGTTAAACAAGTTTTCTATTTAGAGGTTCTAAAAAGATTGCATAAGAAAATATAACAAAAAAAAATGTCTGATTGGTGGCAGATGGGGAACTGGTTTTGCCACCACCACAATGTACTTACTCATGCAGCCATCTCAGTGCGCCAGTTTTGGGCAAAAAACAGCATGCCTCTCTTGCCCCACACACCTTATTCACCTGACCTCGCTCCCTCTGACGTCTTTTTGCTTCCACAGGAGGGATATGAAAGGACAGCAATTTGACAAATTACAAGAAGTGAAGAAAAAAACAAGGGAAGTGCTGTCAGCCATCCAAACAGATTAATTGGAAGGATGTTTCCAAGAATGGAATCATATTTGATTAAAGTATTACTGTAAGGGAGAGTAGTTTGAAGGTGATAAGATTGTTCTATAAAAAAAAAAAACTTAAATACATAGCTTCGAAAGGAAATTCCATTTGGGGTGGAGAGTGTGGGGCAACCTACTCATTTAGGAGATGAATCTTGCTATCCAAACTTCAAAGATATATTCTGAATGTATTTCTTCTAAGACAATATTCTATGTCAACACCAGGTTTAAGTGCATCAATTCAATTCTTCTTTAGTCTTTCTTATTTGCTGTCCAACTTTCATATCCATATGAGGTCATAAAAATACCATGACTAAGGTCAGGAGTACCTTAGCCCTCAGAGTGCCGTTTTTGTTTGAAACCATTTTGTCCAATGCAATATATTATTTGAAATCCTGACTGCTGAATTTCACTAACACCTTCACTATTTTCTGTTTATTTTGATGTTGCTTATTAATCATGCTGTGAGGCTTTTGTTTTCTTTATGTTGGAGTATAATCCATATGGAAGGCTGAAGTCATTTATCTTCACCAGCAAGTTTTTCAGTTCATCTTCACTTCTGATTGTGAACCATCTGCCTATCTTGGACTGCTAATTACTCTTCCTCCAATCCTGTTGCTGTGATCACTTGTTGTTCTCTTGTCCCTGGGTTTGTTGGCACCCCTCTTCCTTTCCATTGCCTCCCTTTCCCATGTTCCCCCTGAACCACCGATCCCGTTGTTTTCTCCTTTGGATTGTTTCTCCCAACTATCTTATCTAGATAGGCACACAAAAACAATAAGCACACACACAAAGCAAAACAATAACAAAAAAGAAAAGCCGATAAACAGTTCCAGATCTCTTTGTTGATCTTTATGAATGCTTTCCTGTCAAGTCTGATGGAGTGCCATGCTCTGGCCCCAAAGTCCATTTTTGGTTTTCTTCCTGGATTTCATTGCTTTGCTTGCCCTCCTCTCTGTTGGATTTCCGTAGCGTTTGTCCTAGTGTGGTGAGATCAGAGCAGGCACAATTCCCGCACTGTGTCTCCAGTGTTGTCAATGTAGCACACCTATAGCCTTTTTTGACCGATTTTCAGCAAATTATAGATATTCATTAAATATTTGTTAGTTCATTCCCGTGAAGTAATGGGAATATGACAATAGTAATGTATAACTCATCTATCAAGAAATATATCCATCACTTAACTAATACAGCCCATTAATGTATTCACTAAAAACAAAGCTTTCCAATTGCATAGGAGTATAGCCTGATTCACTCACCTACTAACGCCATTATTTAGCTCATTGACCACCACTCTTCTGCTCCATGCCATAAGATCTCTCTCCGTGGCCATCTGGCTCCGAGGAGCATTGTTATGCATTTGCCGCACTCCTTCAATTTGCCCACTACGACGAAGTCCGATATTCGGGGACGAATGTATGTCTATATTTGGACTTCTCAGAGCTAAGACAAAAGCAGCGAAAGATAACATCCTCTGAGCAAAGGCTCCAAATCAGTACTAAGTAAAACAGAAAATTTCAAGAAAAGATATTAATGCTGGGCACTAGTCTATAGTTTTGTTTTATATTTTTGGATACACTTTTTACATTTTATGCTTTTTTAATGTGGGATACAGAGGAGCCTTTCTCCTACATAGCCAGTCTCAAAAACCCTCCGAGGCAATTCTACTCTGTCCTTTAAAGTTGCGGAGAGTCAGAATCTACTTGACGGCAGTGAGTTTGCTTTTGTGGTTCAGTAATTTGTCTTTTTTTTCAAAGGTGTTATGAATAAAAAAGACATTAAATATGTGCTTAAAGTTTTACACTATGATTTCCCAAATGCATTCATATCTGTAATCCATTAAATGCTTGCTGATAAAATTATATTTAAGATTATTTGAGAAACAAATGTTCATTACAGCGCAGTGAGTTAATCAGAAAATGGCTTTTTAATATTAATTTGATATTTGATTTACTCCATTAAGTGGATTCAGAATGAAGTATTTAAACAATTATAAGAAAAACTGCAAACAACAACAAAATACTTTATCAACATTTCACATCCAAAATTGGTGAGCAGTAAAAGAAAAAATGGTAACAGAATTTTTAGTATTCTTTTTAACCCTAAAGAAAGATGCCATTTTAAATTAAAAATACTAAAGGAAAAAAATCTCCTTTTATTGTATCTGTAAAATAAACAAAAATGGAATGGAAATTCAAGTGGTAAAATATACTCCAGAAAAAAATCTCCCAAATAACTAATTATGACAAATAAGTTCAAAAGTGTCCCTTTTGACAAATGGCATTTCAAAATCCATGCAAAGATAGATGTAACAGAGCTAAATAATGATGTCATTAATGAATTTTCAAATCAGGGAAGGTTTTATACCTTAAAAACAAAGGATATGCAGGACTGGATATGTAGGACTCTAATCTCAGCTCACTTCCTGTCTCAGGTTCAGGAAATATTAACTGAGGTAGGTTCTCCAAATAAACTGAATGGAGAACTAAATTTAAATTCACTAAATTGTTAACAGTCAAAATTGACATAGAACTGGATGCATAGGTCCATTCTATACAAAGTAAAGGTGGAAGAGCTACAATAGGTTAGAATGGTCATTTTAAGTTGTATAATAATTTATACAGGTATTAAGATAAAACTGTTGTGAAAGACAATTTTGAAGATGTCTTTTATTTCTTAAAAATAGTCTCTTCTCTTTTACTGTATTTATAAATTCAAGGTAAGAAGTTGATAGGTCACTTCGTCTGTACAAGGGCCACTTCCTCTCTACAAGGGAAGGTCAATTTTTAATAATACAGTTGACCCTTGAAAAACAAAGGTCTGAACTGCATAACCAGGTCCATTTTTTTTCTTTTGTATAACTACTGTGGTGAGCTTAAGTGTCATGATATCCACTTGGAACAGTGTGTGCTAGATAATCACCTCTCCAGTTCAAACTGTTCAAACTTTCTGGTCACTTTTCTGCATATAAATGAGCACACACAGTTCAAACCCATATTGTTCAATGGTAAACTGTAAATTATATATCAATTTTTAACTGCATTGAAGGTTGGTACCCCAAACGCTTGTATTGTTAATGGGTCAGCTGTAGTTTTTAAATTAAAATTAGCTTCTCTTTTAAAAATGTTACACAGCAGACACTACATATTTTACAAATGGAAGGCTTATAGCAACCCTCTGTTAAGTAAATAAACACCAACTTCCCACTAGCATGTAATCACTTCATCTTTTAGCATCACATTTTGGTAATTCTCATGATATTTCAAAAATTTTCATGATATTATTATATATTCAATGTACTACAGTGCAAACAACTTTTTAAAAAAACATAACTTTGATATGTACTGGGAAACTGCAAAATTACTCACTTTATTATTGTAGTGGTCTAGAACAGAACCTGTGATATGGTTGAGTGGGGTGGACAGGGATTCACAAATATGAAATTGAAAATGGAATTTTTTCATAAGTTCCTTGGTATCTCTAATGTATGCCTATAATTTTGTATGATTTCACAGGGGCAGCTCTTATTGCATCATTTTGTTATTTTTTAAAATAAATGATAGAAAATTACTGACTTAAGAAATTATATCACTTTTATTTCTATATAAATGCCAATTTTTGCTACAGCAATTTGGTACATCTGATTTTACACCTGTATGATAAAAATGTTCTATTTTAAAAAGCAAAATATTTCACACATATGACTTGACAAAAGTAAAGTAAAATACATTTAACTGTACCTTTTTACAAATATATACACACTTACCACCATTGCCAGAATATGACGTATTAACGGGAACATGTGGAACACTTCCTTCATTAATTAGTCTCAGATCTTGTTCTCTCTGCAGTTCCCTGATTATGCCATCAAGAATACTCTCATCTTGATCATTGGTCTGCTGCCCGATTACCTGTTCTATTACTTCACCATCACCTGAAGGAGATGAGATCAAATATAAAGTCACAAAACGAATTATACTTTAGTATGTGCTAAATGTAGCAAAAATAAACATATTCAAGAATTCACAAGCAATACTGTGAAATATTCTGCTGTTAGCTTTTATGTTTGATTTTAACCAATATTTCCCTAGTTGGGTAATACAGAGGGCTTCTTATCTCTAAGTTTATTAACATGAAATAATTCATTTAAAATTAATTTTCTTCACAGTAAATTCAAGGCTAAGAAGTCAGACATAAACAGACGTTTCAGAAAAGTTTACGCTTAACCATACAAAAGTAACTCCCTGCCATCAGGTCAGTTCTACAGAGCAGAGTAGAATGGCCCTTGTGGGTTTCAGAGGCTGTAATACTTTATAGACACACATAGAAAGCCTCAGTTTCTTCCCATAGAGTTTCTGGCCTCATGGTGAACAACCCCAAATTTAACCACTACACCACCTAAAATATTCTACATCTTTCTTTCTTGAGAATTTCCCATCTGAATGTAGTCAAAATTATGATCTTTCAAATATTGTTTTTTGGAGGCACCTCAGCATTTTGATGAGCAGAAAAAAGAATTTGATACATATAATGAGTATTTCAGCATAAAATACTACAAATCAAAAAGTATTGCTATAAAATCATAGAAATCTTTATGAAACCAAAATAAAATATGAAGCTATTATTTCTCAACACATCCCCCATCTAGAAGTATATGCTTCTAAACAGCGTTTTGAACTTCTGTGGTGGTCAGGGACTGTGTGGACTAGACACTCCCAGGTAAGAATGAGCAGAGACGAATTCTCTTTGACCCTTTTTCTTCTGGAGCTAAATCTTGCATGTCATTCCTCAATCTCCTATTGTGTTGCCTGTGGATCCCAGGAATCATCTGCGGACTACCTGCGGTAGACTCATTCGGCTAACTTTGGATTCATTCTCTTCTGCTGCTGCCAGCCTGTATCCCACTGTCACCTCTGCTTCATCATCCTGTTTCCTGTTCTTAGCTGCCTGGAGAGGCCTGACATGAACTGGATTGGATTTATCTACTCCACAATTGTGTAAGCTATTTCTCAATATAAAGCTTGTTCTATGTACAAGCACAGGTAAGTGTCACTGGTTTTGCTTCTCTACAGAACCCAAACTAACACACTCTCTAACTCTTCCCCGGATAAGTCTGCACTCTTCAATTTAAATCCAACTCAAAATGGGTATTCTGGCATCCTAAGGGGATTCAAATTTTGTGATTGTGCAATGTTCCTTGAATTTAGGGAGCAAAAGAATTTTGAAAGGCTAGACCCGGGCTATATGGTAGATGAGGTAAGATTTCTCAACAAAATTCTCGTAGGACAACCCTTGCTATTGTTGGTAGGTGCAGTCGAGTCAGTCTGACTTAGAGCAACCCTCTGTGTGACACAATTAAACACCAGTGGGTCCTGTGCCATTCTCACAATTGTTACAACAGAGTCCATTTTTGAAGCCACCATGGTGTCAATCCACCTTGCCGAGGATCTTCCTCTTTTTTTGGCATTCCCCATTCATGGTGCCAAGCAAGATATCCCCTGCCAGGAACACTGTCTTCCTTGGTAACATGTCCAAATAAATGAGACACGGTCTCATTATCCTTCTTGCTAAGGTGCACTCTGGCTGAGTTTCTTCCAAGATAGATTTGTTTGTTCTTTTGGCAACCCGTGGTACTTCAATATTCTTCACCAGCACTATAATTCACATGTATTTATTCTTCTTCAGCCTTCCTTATTCAAAGCCCAGCTAGCATATACATATGGCACAACTGACAGTACCATGGATTTTGAGGTACTTACAGCTTAGCCTCTTAGTTAACATTCACAACATTCTTTCTTATTTAATAAATGCGCACTCTGCAAGTCTGTATTAAAGAGACAATATCCTAAAAGGATGTGCAGACTTTCACCCTACAGAGTCAGTTCAAGTCCCTGACAAGTAAAATTTCATTTGCAAATCGTTAACTCATCACTTCATACCTGGCAGAAAACCTTATTAATAATCCAGGCTATGAAGGAATTTCAGAGTACTAGCCTTGGCATAGTGATTGGGCTTAAGGTCCGAAGTTTGAAATCATCAGCTGCCCTATGGTAGAGAGATAAGAATCTCTAGTCCCTTGCAGATTTAATTTCGGAAAGTCACAGGAGCAGTTCTATAAGAGTGCTATCAGTTGGCATTGACACGATGGCATGAGTTTGGTTTTGGGTTTTGAATACTATTTAAGAGATTATAAAATCCTAATTTTATGGTTTCTTCGATGGTACCCTCTAATGAGGGTATAGTTCCATTTTCCTTATCCACTTATCTGTGTCTAGAAGAGATAAATCATGTACAATTATTCTGCGAGGTAAAAAAGGTATCAGACATTTGAAAATTCATAAAAATGCTACATAAAACATACTATAACTTATTCCAGAATTCAGCAAGGGGGAATGTATCATACAATGAGAGCAGAAAGTACATTTCATAAAATATTTTAAACTTAACATTGGTGGAAACATACCATTAGCCACGTAACCCAGCTGTGGTATAAGCTGCTCATCTTTACAATTTTCCCGTCCTGGTACTAGTCGCTGGAATTTTGTGGGATGAGGGTTTCCATCAACATCCACCAAAAACGGGGGAGGCATGAGATGCGGAGCTTGTTGAGTTTGTTCATCCAGTACATAGTTGTTGGCATCACGGATAAGAGGTCGATAATCCGTATGAAAGAACATCTGATCGGGAATCTTTTGAACAGATTTTTAGTTAACATACATACGAAGTTAACAGATAAGCCCACATTTTATCTCTAGGACAAATTTAGCAATCAGACAGTTTTTGAAATCTCTTGTAGTCTGCTGCTGCTAACCTTTCCCTCCCAACATTAAAATAAATTAACTAGATGACAGTTAATATTTGAAAAAAAATCATAAAATGTGCATTTCACAAGGGGGCTGGCTAGCGCTGAAGTGAAACTGCTTGTGTGGCTCTTCAATCCCTGGCTGTTGTAACTGACCGGATAAGATCATGAGGAAAAAGTGCATGGAAGACTCGGATGTAGGGATTGACCAGTTTTGCCATTCCTGAGTAGAAAAGTAAACCATTTCTGAAGGGCAAATAGAATTCCTATCAGCATCAAGGAAGAAAAGTCACCAGCAGAGCTCGTGAGCGATACCTGCCTGCTAGAGAGAGGCACCAGCATTGACAGTACTGAGACCACGAGACAGAACACAAGAGCAGACTCCAGCCCAGGAGGTAGAGCACAACTGAACGCTTCCAGGGAGGATGCGGAGTTGCACGGTGTGGTGCTCTTTGGCATATATCAGTGCCAATGGGGCTTTGTGACACTTGTGTAAGCAGGGTAGAGGCCAAGGGGCCATGTGGCTGAGGATGAGAGAGAGATGTGTCTGCCAGTGTGGCTGAGATGAGGTGTTGCAATGGAATAACGAATTATATCTTTAATGAGTTCTGATACCTACTTGTGGTAACCTATAAAACTCCTAATAAACCTGTGAGTTCTGCATGGCTTTTACAAAGAATTACTGAACCCGAGAGAGAAGCTGAGTGCCAGGGGAGGGCGGAGTGGTTTTAGGTTAGGATAAAGATGCCTGAAGGTAGAGGCATTTCTGAATCTTGCCTCACAGCAATCATCCTTGGGCAGACATGGAGTTAGATTCTCTTGTGTCCTCAATGTAGCTGGAAGAAGTCAGTCAAGACTCCCATAACCACTTCCTCAGGGTTTCAAAATGTTGGCAAATCCTCCCCTCCTCCCCCAACAACACAGCCCTTTACTCCATTTTGTCCATAAACTTTCTAAGTTCTTAGGGACTTTGTCCCTACGTAGTATTTCAACAACTGTGATAGGAAGACGTAAAGGAATACATCAGTAACTAAAGGTGGGTAATATTTTTAAGGTAGAGAAATCACATACCCCTATATAACAATGTCTTTCTTGCCTATACTTATTCATACAAGTATAGATGAATTATAATATGAAATGATGAGACAGGCAAAGATCAATCAAAAGCAACTAAATGACAAGTTCCAATGCTAAGATTGTAATATCTGTTACAAATTCACAGCTAACCAAATGGAATAACCAATTAGGTTGACTTCCAAATATTTCAGTAGTAATAATAAGTAAGATAGTCAAGCAAGAAAATAAATACAGTCACTATTAGCTTTCACTAGCTGTTTATTTCCATACAAATAACGTATGGTAAGCAGAAGACATAGTCTCGAAGAATCATTCCCTACTGCAACTGAAATATAGTCCATAGAATCCATTTTAAGCAAAATTATATCTTAATAGATTTTATATCAATTTTAATCAACTGAATATATTAAAATTTATTCCCACTGTCAAGTCTAAAGTGCTAGCAATGACAGAAACATTTACCAAGAAAGGCAACTTTTATTTTACACATTGACACACAGCCTCTATTAACTAGAACAGTGGTTCTCAATCTGTGGGTCGCAACTCCTTTGGAGGTCGAACAACCTCTTTGGTGGTCGAACAAACCTTTCACAGGGGTCGCCTGATTCATAACAGCAACAAAATTACAGTTATGAAGTAACAACAAAAAAAATTTATGGTGGGGGGGTTCACCACATGAGGGACAATGTTAAAGTGTCAAGGCAGTAAGCAGGTTTAGAACCACTGAACTAGAAGACTTTAACTTCCAATGATAACATCCCCAAATATGAGCTACAACAAAAATATACTAACCTTTTCATAATATTTACTGCATCCAAAACCAAAAAGCAGTAAATGCCCATGAGAATCTGTACAGGCAAAATGGTTTCCATCTGGTGAAAATTTACAATCAAACACTGCACCATGGCCTTGACCTTCAATCTGAAATTCAGAAGAATCTCTCTCAATCATTTTATGACTAAGTGACAGCTAAGCCCTAGATTTGTGATGTATCAAAATTCCAATGCACTCTCCAGAAACCTACCGAAATAGTAAAGCCTGGAGAAAAATTACGGAGAAGCAAAAGGCAATGGTAGATATCAATGATTACTAGCATTACCGTACTTACAAGAAATAATAAAAGATCCAAACCAAATTAAACTAGCAAAAGTGTTGTATCAGCAAAGTCAAAACATCTTCTCAACAAAAGCTGTAATTCAATGGAGTCATAAAATAATCAGTCTTTCCTACTCCCACCAGGGCAGTGATGCCACAAAAAAATAATAAAATAATCAGCCTAAAATTAAAACACATAAATCAATTTGAACAACATAAGAGGATATTATTAGTACTCTAGATCTATATAAAGCCTTTAAATGGAGAAATCAAAATGCCATAATTTAGAAATATTTATTTAGAACCATTCTTCAGAGTAGAACACCAAAATATGGTGGATGTTCGCATTATTATGGATGGGTGTTTTACTAGTTTGTCAGGTTTCTTTATGGTTGAGATAGTTATAGTTTATTGTGTCAATTGGCTGATAAACCCATGTGGGATCAATTGAAGGGTAGAGAAATAAATGGCTTGGTAAGCACCGCCTTTCTAGTTCTCAGGTCTCTTGCTTTGTGATGGTCAGACCAGAGGGCAGTAGGCAGTTCCCTACTTTAGCTGGCAAGGCTCTCTTCCTGCAAGGACAAGCCGCATGGACCTACCTTAATGCAACCGTGGGTGCTGGAGCAGCCAGAGTTGAGATGCTGACACGTTCACTAATTCGGCTC
Organism: Nesogale talazaci; assembly: GCA_004026705.1. Classification (NCBI taxonomy): domain Eukaryota; kingdom Metazoa; phylum Chordata; class Mammalia; order Afrosoricida; family Tenrecidae; genus Nesogale; species Nesogale talazaci. The sequence goes on from PVJH01003279.1 coordinate 113,717, forward strand.
TCCTCCTGCAGTCGGCATCATTTTGTGTGTTTTGTGCGATAGAGGAGGATTTTGTGGCTTGGTGTTGGACATATGGGCTAATGCCGAACTTCTGGGCTTGGGGAGCACTGGGTCGGGATGTTTTCTTGATGTACACTTACCCTTTATATAAAAGTCTCTCTTAAAATATGAGCTTCTGTCGCTTTGTTTCTCTAATGTACCCAGATTAACACAATGGTTTACATAAAATTTATCTTAAGAATATCTGTACCTCCAAATCTATGATGATCAAACCACCTTCATGGGGTTTACTAGTGATACACTCATATAGATGTACTCCAGTCGCTACAACAATTTATAAATTTAAGGATACAGTTTAAATAGGAAGCTTTTGTGAATTTGGTAAAGATAATTTCAAAAGTTTAATAATTTTGAGTTTCAGGGTTAGGGAACAGAACACACAAAAAAAATTCTGACAAGAACAAGATAATTCTATACCCAGAAAGGTCTACTACTAGGCCTTACACTTTAGTCTCTGAATTATTTTACAAAATTAAAAACAGATGACAAGAAATTCTTTGGGAGGCATTATACCCTAATTACCAAATTACCACATAAGAGAAGTCAGTATAACTATTAACAAAATATGAGTTTTCTTACCATGTTAAAATAATTTCGAATTTTGGTTCCCCGGTCAAGGTCCCAGATAAAAATGTTCCCATCATGACCCGCTGAAAGTATGATCCTTTGATCAAATGGATGAGCTTCCAAAACAAATACTTCATCATCATGTCCCTGTGACAGAATCAATATTAAAAATTAAAACTAACCAAGAACATACAAATTATTTGGTTAACAGGGTCTTGAGATTGTTATTAATATACTTCAGATAAATTCATGCATACTAATTGGATATTTAACCCATAAATATGAAAGACAGTTAAATAAAGAGTACCTACAGAGGACTTTATATGCATAATTGTTGATTTTACAAAGACCTGTACACAGAAGTCAGGAGAATTGTTTATAATAAAATTAGTCTCAAACACTCAAGGCTAAATAAACCAGGCACTTGAAATAGAAATAGTATTTCTCACACTCACTGTCATTGATTCTATTTCAACTCACAAGGACCCTTAGAACAGGGCAGAACTATCTATGGGGGTTTCTAATACCATAACCCTTGATAGGAGGAGAAAGCACTACTTTCCACCATAGAATGACCGGTGGTTTCTAACTGCTGACCTTGTGGTTAGTAGCTCAACATGTAAGCACTATGCCATTTCTAGGTCACGGGGGGAAAACACACACACACCCACACACACAAACCCAATTTCTTAATAACATCAAATTCCACCATAGTAATAACAGCAGCAAAAAAATCTTCACTGTTCTTCATCCAGCATTTTCTATCAAATTTGCCTAGAGTTGTCAAATATAAACATCATAAATGGATGTATTTAACAAACAGCAATTATTATCTAGCTGTTTAAAAGTAAGATGCCTAAGTATGTGGGGAAATTTTCTCTAGTGCATAGATCACACATAATCATATAAAAAGAATTGTTCAAACAGCACCACAATCAATTTTAGACATTTTCTTTTTTCTTGTACTAATCATTATTAGTTCCCCATTTCCACACAAAATACCCTGCTATACACCTAAGAAACTTACTGTCTCTATAGATTTACCTAACCTGGATTTCACATATGAAAAACACATAAACAATAACACAAAAGAATTCAATAACAGCAACAAAATAAAATGGAAAAACCAAAATTAGAAAGAACGCAGAAGTTATTAAAAACTATAACAAGTTAAAATAGGTCCAAAGGGAGAAAAGATATGAAAGTGTTCAATTTTAAACTTAACTATTTCTGTATTAATCCACTTTCAAATACACTTTGCCTGAAAGCAAGGTCATTCGTATCCATTGTTAATGGTCAGAGGGAATTCACTGGAGGCTTAATCCATGTATGGGACCTGCAAATGGATTCTTCCATGGACATCCAAAACATTCTACAAGCTGCGTCTCAGAATGGTAAGCTCTATACCCACCCTCTTCTAGGTCTGGACTAAATTGTTTACAATCCTTGGATATCCTAAGCTGGTAAGCTACTTCCCTGTGGACTTAGATGAAACCACTTATATGGTTGCTTGCTTTAAGACAAGACTTTAGGACCCCAGACACTATTCTTGTTAGCCAGGCACCATTTGATTTCTTTACCACACCTTGCGATATCATGCATTCTTCAGTGTTCTCTTTGTGACTACAGTCACGTCATAAGAACTCACTGTTTTCAAATTAGGGCCATGATTAAGTGTGAGCTCAAAATTCATTCACATATATCTATGGTATATATATATATAGTTCAGTTTAGAGACATCCTTATTTTATTAAGGAAAATTCTAACTCACACCCACGGGGCATACATTAATTCTATTGATAGGATTGTTGACTTGTAAAAAAAACTTAGGAGACTGGAAACTATATGAACCATGATAAAGGGCAAACTTTCAAGAACTACCATTCACAAAGGCAGAGCAAAACTATGACTGCTGGAATAAGATATATTATAAAAAACAAAAAAGAATATGAAAACAGCAACTATATGATGGGCATGAGTTGTCATTTACTGCGGTTGCTCTTGTTGGGTGCTATTAAGTTGGTTCTGACTCATGGCAACCCTTCCGTGGAACCTGGTCCTGCATCACTCTGTTCCGATGCTTAAACCATGGTGGTAGCCCAGGTGCCAAGTCAGTCCAACTCTTCGAGGGTTGTCTTCTCCTTTCCTGACCTTCCATTTCACCAGACACAGTGCCCATTTCCAAGGACTGGTCTCTCCATATAACAAGGTCAAAGGAAACAAGACAAAGTGTCACCACCCTTGCCTCTCAGGATGGTTCTGGCGGTACTTCTTCTAAACCAGGTATCTCTACGCATTTTTTTTGAGTCCATGGCACTTGCAATATTCTTTCGGAACATGATAGTTCAGGTGCATCTGATTTTCTTTGGTCTTCAAAAGCATGGCCTGGGTCAGAGATACCCAGTCTTCAAGAAAACAACCTTGCTTTTCAATTTTTGTGCAGCAAGTTTCTCAAGTGCAATGTATCCTGTGATCTCTTGAACTCTGCTTACATGTGAATTGATGGTAGATTCAAGCCAGACAACACCCTTGACAACATCAATTTCCTCCCTTTATCCTAATGTCACTTACCGGCCCAGTTGTGAAGATTTTGGTTTCCTTTACATTGATATGCAATCCATACTGAAAGCTGTGATCCTGAAATTTCATCTGCAAGTGCTTCATGTCCTCCTCACTTTTAGCAAGATTGTGCCATCTGCATTTCGCAGGTTGTTGATGAGCCTTTCTCCAAGATTGATGTTACAATCTTTTTCATATAGTCTAGCTACTCTGATTATTTACTCAGTATACAGACTTAAAGTATGGTGAGATGATATAACTCTGACATTCAGCTTTCTTGAAACAAGCTATTCTTTTTTTTTTTTCACACAGCTGCCTCCTGATTCATGTACATACTTCTTATGAGCACAATGAAGTGTTCTGGAATTCCCATTCTTCTCAAATCTCTCCATAGTTTGCTATGATCCACACAGTTAAATGCCCTGACATATTCAATAAAACACAAATAAATGCCTTTCTACTATTCTCTGTTTTGAGTCAAGATTTATCTGACATCAGCAATGTTATCCTTTCTGATGTCCTTTCCAAATCCTCTTCTGAAATCTGGCCTGAACTTTTGGCAAATCCTTGTCAATGTACTGATAAAACCTTTGTTGGATTATCTTCAGCAAAGTTTTACTTGCAAAAGATATCAATGACACTGTCCTATAATCTGCACAGTCCGCTGGTTCACCTTTGTAATGGGTACAAATAAGGGTCTCTTCCAGTCAGTTGGTCCAGTAGCTACCTTCCAACTATTTTGGCATAGACAAGGGAGTACGTTCACTGCTTCATTAGCTTGTTAAAACATTTCAGTTGATATTTCATCAATTTCTGAAGCCACATTTTTAGTTAATGCTTTCAGTGCAGCTTAGACTTCTTTGTTCAGTACCATGGCTTGGTCATTTGCGACCTTCTAAAATGGTTCAATGTCAATTAATCCTTTTGGTAGCATTGAATCTCTTTCCAGCTTCTTTTGATGCTTCCTGTATCATTCAATGCTTTACTCATAAGAATCTTTCAATATTGCAACTCAAGGTTTGAGCTTTTTCTTTAGTTCTTTCAGTTTACGATATGCTAAGTGTTCTTTTTTGCTTTTCTAACTCTAGTTCTTTGTACATTTAAAACTTGACTTTGCCTTCTCAAGCAGCCCTGTGAAATTATCTGCTCACCTCTTTGACTTCATCATTTCTTCCACTTGCTTTGGTTACTCTACCATTAAGACCAACTTTTAGACTCTTTTGATATCCACTTTGATCTTTTCAATGCCCCATTGCTTTCTTGATGTATGATGATCTTAATGTCACCTCATACCTCAGCAGGTCTTCTACCATTAGTGTTTAACACGAGTTTACAGGACACATAATTTTGACGCATTTCTATTGCCTCAATGAAAATTACAGAAAACATTTACATTTACTTCCTGGCATTTGTGCTGACTTTTCTCGGTTTAATAAGACAAATATATATCCAAATTAATTTTCTCCAATACCTTCTAATCTTGAGATTCTCTTTGGTCTATACCTATCTCAAAGAATGTGAGCTAATTTGATGTGGACATATATTGATTATTAATCCCAGTAAATCGGTTTCATTCATGAAAGTATTACTTCAATAATAAATATAAAGGTACTCACAAAATTCTTAGAAAATAAGCATTTAAAGACAACACAACAGATTGTCATACTGATGGATCTAGGCAATCCTTGCAAATATCAAACCCAATATCTCAAATGCTGTATAAATGTAAATATTATAAATTTAATATATTATCAGTTTCATTTATAATATTGTATAATTATTATTTTGCTTCAAAATGGCCAACACCAATCCATTTCAGCTCATTAACACCTAAAACAGTGATCTTTATATATGTATTCTATTTCATTTAAAAACTTACAATTTTCCTGGATTCATATTTTGTACATTTCAAACTCCAATCATTAATTGATGTTTACAGCTATTTCTTCTCAAATTGTGTACATGACGAACCTGAAGGCTTCACTATATCCATCATTAAGGGTGATGGTTCCTTGAGAAGGCAGAACTTCCCCAGTCATATTTTGAGTGACGTGCAACCCGAGGGACTGATCTTCTGACACTATGTCTGACAGCGTTCCACTTCTGTTTATTAGGTCTTCAATAAATGACATTATTTTGATACTATCCATAGGTTTTCCATGGCTAATTCCTGTGAAACCTATTCTCTTTGGATGACGATACCAGTACTGGAAATAAAGGTGGCACTGTTTCCGGCGTCACAATAGACAATCTACCATGGTATTAAAGACTGATGGACAAGTGGTGGTGTCATTTACTAGGTACCCTCAAAACAAGAGATTTGAACCAAAGCTCAATGATTTCCCAATCCATACCCTTGGAATGGTAGTCATCTGCTTCTTCTCATACTAAGACATTTCAGCCTAAGTCCAAGGGAGTATGTCGGTGCTTATAATCCTGCTACAAGCTTGTTTAAGGTAAAATCCAGTTTGTTTTGTGGGGTTTCCCCAGTGGCTCCATCTGATGAGGCCTATGAAGGATGCTGTGAATACTGAAAGGACTGAGTCTAAAGTCAAGGTTTTCTATAGCATGTGGACTGGGTGACCAAGGTTAAAGAGAAACCAGATCAAAACTCACTGTCATTGAGTCATTTCGGACTCATAATGACTCTAAAGGATACAGTAGAACACCCCTCTGTGAGTTTAAGAGACGATAAATCTTTTTGCCAATTAAAAACTTAAAATTAAAAAAAAGAGGAATCGGAAGTTTAAAGAAGAAATTAAAAATAAATTCATCATTAAAAATAAAGAGATCCCACCAGGGGGCAGTGATGCCCACAAAAAAAATAAAAAGAGAATGGGTCAAAAAATTCTAACAATGACATCCTAGAGAAAGGATTAATCTCTAAATTGTACATAACACTTCAACAACATAGGACAAATCATCCCAGTAAAAAAGCAGAGGACAATAAACAGACACTTTGTCAGCGTATACATTCAAGTGGCCAGCAAAATGGGAAAATGCTAGTGACCATGAACCATTGAAAATATGTAAATTAAAACAATGAGATATCAATTCACCTCAGTAATAATAATTTGAAAATAGCATTAATAGCAATGTCAAAACAGAAAACAACAAGTGCTGGTATGGGTGCAGAGACTGGAACCCTCAAACACTGCTGGTGGAACTATTAAATGGCATAACCATTTTGGAAAGCAATATGGAACTTCCTTAAAAGGTTAGGAATAAAAATACCATATGATCCAGCAATCATTCTACTTGGTACGTAGCCTAAAGAAATAAGAGCCATGAGTGGAACAGATAAATGTTCACCAATGTTTGTGGTAGCACTACTCACAATAGCAAGAAGGGGAAATAGATCTATGTACATATACTTATAGGATTAACATTAAGGAAACACATGGACGGCGGGCCGCTACTCTAATACTCCTCCGATACAAGAACACCTTGTTCTAATAATTTGGCAGTCTGAGAGGCTCACCTTCCACACAAAATTGCAAAGAAGAAAGCATATGAATAAGCAAATGTGGTGAAGAAAGCTGAATCATGCCTAGCTATCAGAATATATAGCATCCGGGGTCTTAAAAGGCTTGAAGTTAAACAAGAGGCCATCTAGCTGAGAAACAATAAAGTCCACATAGAAGAGGCATACCAGACTGTCCCAACACAATCGCTGTGGACAAAGTGGGTGCATAAGCAAATGTGGTGAAGAAAGCTAATCATGCCTGGCTATCAAAAATATAGCATCCGGGGTCTTAAAAGGTTTAAAGTTAAAAAAGAGGCTATCTAGCTGAGAAACAATAAAGTCCACATAGAAGAAGCATACCAGACTGTCCCAACACAATCGCTGTGGACAAAGCGGGTGCATAAGCAAATGTGGTGAAGAAAGATGATGGTTCCTGGCTATCAGGGGATGTAGTCTCAGACCTTAAAGACTTGAAGCTAAACATGCGGCCATCCAGCTGAGAAGCTACAAAGCCCACATGGAAGCAGCACAGCAGCCTGGGTGATCACGAGGTGTTGAGGGGATTAGCTATCAGGCATCAAAGAACAAAAAATCAAATCATTTAAATGAGGGGAGTGCAGAGGGGGGACCCAAAACCCATCTATGGACAACTGGTCATTACCTCACAGAAGGCCTGGACAGGGGACGAAGTAGTAAGGGTGCAGTGTAGCAATGATGAAACATACAATGTTCCTCTAGCTCTTGAATACCCCACCCCCCACAATCATGATCCTAGTTGTACCTTACAAATCCACATAGACCAGAGAATGAACACTGGTACAGATAAGAACGAGAAACACAGGGAATTCTGGCCAGGAGAACTCCTTAGGACCAGTGGTGAGAGGGGCGATAATGGTAGGGTGGAGGGAAGGTGGGTAGATAGGGAGAACAGATTGTAAGGATCTAGTATGGCCTCCTCCCTGGAGGGATGGACAGTAGAGAACTGTGTGAGGGGAGATGTTGGATGGTGTAAGATATGACAAAATAATAATAATTGATAAATTATCAGGGGTTCATGGGGCGGGGTAGAAATGGAGGGAAAAATGCAAAGTGGATACCAGGGGCTCAAATGGAGAGCAAGTGTTTTGAGAATGATGAGGGCAACAAATATACCAAAGTGCTTGACACAATAGATGCATGTGTAGACTATGATAAGAGACTAATAAGAGTTGTAAGAGCTTCTAATACAATGATTTATTGAAAAAATAACATCCTCATCACAGAAACAGAAATCAAAATTATCACTACTTTGGGGGTGTGTATATTGCCAAAAACTCCTTACAATCTACCCATAATCTCTTAGCTTCACTGTAATTTATTATTTGTACCTTAGAGTGAAAATTACATAATATTTTTCAAAAGAAAAATTAACATATTATTTTGTTCAAACCTATATTAATTTCCAATTATTCTTAAGTTAAATCATCCAAGATCCAAAATGGTCTAATCCATCTACTTTTGTAGTCTCATCCGGTGGCACTCTGTATTCTCTGAATTCTAATCAAATATTCAAGACCTTTACATAACCTGCTCCCTTTTCCCAAAAAGACCTCACAATTTCCTCACAAATGTAAGTCACCGTGTATTGATTAAGCCCGTCATATAAATACAAAATAAACAAACATGACAATATGAAGCATAATAACAATAATACAAAGTGATGTACTAAGACAAAGACTGAGAGGCTATTTTAGATTATCTGCTCTATGGCAAGTCCTGTAAGAGGCTGACGTTTAAGCTGGACCTCAGTAACCACTAAACATCTTTCAAATTGTAAACCAAATTTCAGTTCCTCGGCTCCGAAGCTCTCTGATCCTCCCCAGACCATATTAGTTCACTCTGTTAGGGCGAGCATTACATTTTGCTCTTTTCCTTCTTAGCACTTGGAGTTTTCCTGTCTTGGTAAGCAGAAAGCTTCTGGAGGCCCAGGAATCAATTTCATAACTATATACTCCTAGAACCCCTGGCACAAAATAGATAGATGCTCAACAAGCATTTTCTTTGCTAAAAGAAGGTATTTTATATCTCACCAAGATCTTGATATATATTGTTAGAACAGAAAGTACAAATGCTATACCCAAACTAAGCAGATTTGACTGGTTAAAGAACTAAAAATGAGTCTATCCTAAAATTTCTTCAATAAAATTCACTGAAAACAAATGACCTGTGAGTCAAACCAAGGGAAGAGTGTCACTTCTCGGGATTCTAAAACATGATGCATTCTTACGTGGGTTTAGAAAACAAATACCTTCAAAATGGCTTTTGAAACTGTGATTTTAAAAATACGCACCTACGATGTCCAATATGATAGCTGCTAACCACAAATGACTGTGAAGAATTTAAAATATGGCTAGTACAAATTGAGATGTTCACTAAATGTAAAATATTAAGTAAATTTCAGACACCATGATGGTTTTTATATTAACTATATGTTGAAACAGGTTGAATTAAATTAAATGACTAATTAACATCACCTGTCACTTTTCTGTTACTGTGGCTACTAGAAAAATTAAAATTATGTATGTGACTATCATTATAATAAGAGAGCTACAAAACGTTTGTGAAAAATTTCCATTACCTTTTAATTTGACTTTTCTATGGATTTGTTAAAGCTCTCTCTTATTTCTACAAGGCAATGATAATATATATAAACGTCTCCTACCAAAAAGTCAAGAAAATAGTATTGTTTTTTACAGACACTGTAAAGGATAGCCAGAATTTGATAAGTACTGGCTTAACAGAAAAAAGGAAGAATCAAAAACCTCACTGACATAGTGCTTGGGTTTTGTATAGAAAAGAGAACTTAGGAGGCATATAAAAGACAAAATGGAAATTGTCCCAGAATGAAATAAGTCTTTATTAAGCTAAGGCATAGTTTCCCAAAGTGGGCGCCACCGCCCCCCGGTGGTGTGTGGAATGATCTAAGGGTATTTTAAGAGCAGATACCTACACTTTATCCTGGATTCTGGGCTGGAGTACAAAAGGTTTTCATTGCTAGGGAGGTCATGAGGAACTTGTTTTTTAAGAGGACAGTAGACCATATAAGTTTGGGAACCTCTGAGCTAAGGGGGCATAGATTATGATGATCTCACATAGAAGTCAAATAAAGAATACACCATAATATGTTATAAAAAGAAGTATCTTAAAAAATATCAGATTTTAGACTAAATGCTGTTGCTTGCCACTGCTTAAGGCATATGGCAATCATTTTCTCCTCTTGTTAAAATGTTTACAAACTGTTAATTGAAGAAAAGAGTAAAGCCTTCAAATGGAATTTAACCTGTAGTCAAAAAGTATCAAGATAAATTACTATCAACCTCACCCACATGATTTATGATATTAATCTTTTTAACTTTTCATATCACACATATTGCAGTCTTTTACTACGGCAAATATAGTTTAAGTAGAAAGAGGAAAAGATACTTTATACCAACGGTCTCAAAACCCCACAGGGACAGTACTACCCTGTCCTTGTAGAGTCACTTTCACTCAATGACAGTGAGTCTGAGGTTGTTTCTTTGCCTCATCTCTAAGCCCTGAAAATACAAAGTACCTATGTCAAACTATAATTAATCTCACCCTCAAAATATTCCTACCCCAGCTATAAACAAACAAACAAAAAAAACCCTATACTCTTGAGTAAAATGTAGTACACTGCTGTTGTTAACTCAAGTTTGTTCTGGTTCATAATGACTCTATGCACAATGAAGGAAATATGACCAGGTCTGTCATCATTGTTGTGACTGAGGCCATAATAAAATATACATAAATTTTAGATTTCAAAATGACTCAGAATATTTTCTTGATACAAGTATGTATATATCACGTATTAGCCCCATTGAACAAATATGTCAACAGAGGCCCTACAAAGTTCAATACCTTCCCAACAGACTACTATGTCACAGAAATAAATTATCTGTCTCCTAGAATAATTCCCTTCAGCATTTTAATTCATCTACAAATAGAATATCCATTGCCATTGAGTTGAATCCAACTCAGAATAACGCTGTATCGTGCTCCAGACTATAACCCTGACAGTCTCCTCTTACTTGAGAGGAGTGGCTAGTGGGTTTGAACTGCCAATCTTGCAGCTAGCAGCAAATCAACTAACACACAGTGCTACCCTAGCTCCATAAAAATAGAATACTTACAGATAAAGTATGTAGAAGCTGTCCTGTGATAGAATTCCATACTTTCAAAAGGAAATTGTTCACTGCAGTAATAACTGTGGTGTCACAGCGATCCCAGGCCACCATAGTCACCTTAAGTTTAGTGACTTTGTCTTCTCCAGATGGCAAATTATTCCTAAACAAAAACATTTTAAATATTCAAAATTTACACAATTTTACCTGCCAAAAACAAAACAAAAGGTCAACAACCCCAAAGTTAATTCCAATTTATAGCGATACTAATGGGCAGAGTGGAACTTCCCATGTGAGTTTCCAAAATTGTAACTCAATTTTACCAAAGGTGTACCTAAAATAACAAATTAAAACAAAGCTTCTCCATGATCACATAACTTTTTAGATGAAAAAATCATAAACTGTATTTTAAGTAGCCATGAAAGAAAATAAATAAATGTACCCACATAGAACAATACTCAGAAGCTTACTACTGAGACAAACATTTTTTTAAATATTCAAAATAATGAACATGTACTACTTAGATCAGTGGTTCTCAAGCTTACTAATGCTGCAACCTTTTAATACAGTTCCTCATGTTATGAGGAACCCCCCCAGCATAAAATTAATTTTGTTGCTAATTGATAACTGTCATTTTGCTACTGTAATGAATCAGGTAACCCATGTGAAAGGGTTGTTCAACCCGCAAAGGGGTTGCAACCCACATGTTGAGAACTGCTGACTTAGTGTGGTAGTTATATAACCTGTTGTCAATTTGAGAGGATTAAGAATGAAGGGGTGGAGTCTAGTCTGTCAATCAAGTTGCAGCTAGATGACCTCATTTAGAGGCACTAAGGAGATAAATAGCTTGCTGGAAGCAGGACACAAGCTCATTCCCTGGGAGACATTGCAGCTAACAAGACATATGGAGCTACGCTAGTGCCCTGACCTGAAGGACCCACACGGTGACCCCGGCCAGCTCTGTGATGCTTACAAAGCCACCGGATCCACAAGACTTCACACCCACTGGCCTGTGATCTTCCTGCATTCAGTGTCATTGCATGTGTTTCATGGTATCAGACATATGGACTAATGTCAGGCTTATAACTTGATCTGGACTGGTCTGGGAAGCTTTTATTTTAATTAATTACTATTTATATAAAGTTCTTTCCTATACCCAACTTCCTGGAATTGTTTCTCTAGTCTATCAGGACTAACAAAAATAGTTAACTGGACTTAGATAGTTAACTGGAAAACAACAACAAAGGTAAACTCGGAGAAAATATACAAAAGTATTAGAAAGCAAAGCACAAGATTATGCTAGAAGACCCAAAATATGAAGAAAACATAACATCAGTTTTACTCACATAAGTTTTTCGCACTGGTATGTCTTATTAAAATGTTGTGAGAAACATTGATTCTTAAATTTAATAAAATATGGTTTTATTGATAGCTAACTATGACAACAGGCAGTTCTATTGTTTTATTAATGGGAAAATAATTTCAGAGTCATATTCTAAAGAAACTCTAGCTCCTATTGAGAAAATTTAAAACTTCCAGTGACAGTGAAGATGATGAAATGTAATGCTGATTAAGTATATTGATAATGTTGAGAAGGAATGCTAACACTAAAATATTATATCTTCAATAAATTAAAGAAACAGTAAAATACACGATGACATTCAACTGGTACAATCCTCAAGGCAGAACAAGCATATATACTTAAGTCACCTATACAGAGTAAGTTAGAGAATGACTATATGAACATCAGCACAAAAAAGATATTTAAGTCACAATAGAGTCAAATTTTAAATGCTTCAGCATTGTTCCTATTATTTTGTCCATTAAGCAACAGCTAAAATGTTATTTAGGTAAGAGACATTTTTTTTTAATTTTAGGCATCACTGCCCTCAGGTAGTGGGAGTAGGAGGCCCAGCCTTTGCTCCTGGGAGCCGGAATTGAACCTCCATCCCAGTGGGCCGCAGTCCCGCGCACAACCACTATGCCACCGGGGCTCAGCCAGGTAAGAGACATTTTATAGATACAAACTTCACTTCTGCCAGTTAACTTTAAACTATTTACTAATTTGAAAAAGACATTACATGCTTACTATTTGTTACTTATTATTATTTATCAATGATTTAAGTGGTGTACAAGATGAGAATCAGTGAAATGAAAATCACTGTCAAACATTCAGTCTTACCCAGTCATTTTCGTAGTCATATCTAGTACTAAACTCTTCCATTCTTGTTGCTCATATTGCCAAATTCTTGCTGTCCCATCTCTGCTTCCGCTAACAAACCTTAAACTGAAGAGAAAGACCATAAATAGCTTTGCTACTTTTGCCCATTTACTATTTAGCTATTATTATAAAAGCAATGTAGTCACCCTCATACATTGCTGATGGGAATATAAAAAAAATTGTAGGCACTTTGTAAAACTTGCTCAAAAATGAAACCTAAGAGTTACCATTAAAAAAAAGAGGAACCATTAGACTCAGTAATTCCATCCCTCAAGAGAAATAAAAAAAAATTCACAAAAAAATTGTGCATTCACAGCAGCATCATATAATAGTTGAAATGAGGAAAGAACCCAGCAATCAATTGCTAAAATGATAATCAAAAGTAGTGTAAACCATAGAAAAAATGTTATTCAGGAATACAAAGGGATGACATACTGACACATGCAACAACATAGATCATCATCAAATTCTGTAATGTATTTTTTAGGTTTGGACCATTTAACTCTGGTGAAATGTCACTGTTCATATGAAGACAGAATCTTAAATTCCTATGGAAAAACTTCTCTCTGGGCAGAAGTAGCTATCAGTCTTAAATGTAGAGCTTAAAAATGGGGTTTGGGGAAAGAGATTGACAAGAGCTATATTTGACCAAAGTGTGAAAGGATAGAAAGAAGATATCTGTAGTAGCTGTTGAGGGAATGGCAAAACAGTCTGCTTGCAAAGACATATACTACATGATTACCTGTCTCCATTGTTACAGAACTGAACAGCAACAACTTTGTCCTGAAATATAAAACAGCACATTTTTGTTAGAGTTGGTATGTTTGTGAAACATCATAGAGTAGATTTTTTTAAAGACGGCATTTTCTTTTGAACTAGTTTTTTTTTTTTTTGAACTAGTTTTGAAACAATGCATTAAGAGGAGTTAAGAAGCAAAGTCACTAAGAGGAATAGTGTTTGAGAATAGTGTTTCCCTAAGGGAGGGACACCACCCACTGGCGGGGAGTATAACACTGCAGGAAGGCTGCCAGAGGACTTGCTTCTATTTCATCCTATACTGCAGTACAAAAGGGTTCGCCTGTCGGGGGCACTGAATAGCTTGTTTTGTCAAAAGGGAGCGGTAGGTCAAGTAAGTTTGGGACCTAGGCTTTAAAATCTGAGACAGCTTATAATTTCCAGAACTACAAAGTTCTGAATGGGTATTAATTTTCAACTCCCCCCCCCCAAATAATACAGCATACTAACACTAACCTTAAAATAGCTAACTTAGTAATCGTGAGATTAAGTTTTTCCATAACTTAAAAAAGCAAACCAAGTATTTCCTGTTTCCCATGTTTTATTTAATTATTCTACAATATAGTCATCAGATTGTTTCCAGGTTCTTCAACTTACATAATGCTGTTCAAATATTCTTTGAAATGAATAAATCAGACCTTTATAAAATTAGCATGTATAATGGTGATAAAAAATTAAAGTGAAAATATACATTTTCTTTGTTTTATTCCTTGAAAATAAAGATAAAATGTCTCCAAATGCTATATACATTTCACAAACCACTCAACTGAATATGTCTGAGCATAATTTTTAATAAAGATCTCAGATAATAAATTTATTTATATTTAACTATTTGCCATCTTTTAAAACTACATGTGAAAATTATATCTGAATCATGCTGTTTCAAGATTTCATAGGGGTGGATTATCTGAGAGATGCTGTATTCACACTGCCAACCGCAACGCTTGGCTTTAGATATCCTGCTGGGAAATCTTATTGACATCAACTGATAACAAGCACTCATTCAAACATGGAGTGTTTACTTTTCATCGCTTTGCTGCGTAACTTGACTTCTGAAAATAAAACTAAATTAATTTTCTTTGGCTACTCCCCCTCCACTCTTTCCCATTGAATTATTTTATCACTAAGTTCTTTCGTTGTGTGTGCTGCATATGCAAAGAAACTGCCTGTGCATGCTCTAGCGCAAAATGGGCTTTTGCTGTAGGATGGTCTCAGGCTGAGATTCTTTAAAAACCTTAATCTTTAAGTTTCTCTTTCACAATGAAAATAATAATACAATTTAAATAATAGGATTTTAGGGTCTATGAATAACAAAAGAGAGTTGAGAATCTAACATGGTTTAGCAAGTATTCATAAAGAACTTTACAATTACGCTTACATGACAGGGTAAAAAGCAGATGACTCTTTCCTGAAGGCCAAAGTTAAGGTTACTAATAGGGAATCTAGCTTATTATAAATTCCCAGAACATCACTGATTCTATAATACACAAAACGTGTTTCAAGTCAGATGTTCAGGAGAAATAAAGTATTGTATTAATGTGTACAAATATAATCCTATTTGAAATGTTGACATTAATTAGAACTGTAACATTAAGGCTATAAAGTTGGAATTGACTCCCTGGCACTGAGTTTCTGTTTAGGTTTTTTGTTTATTTGGAAACAAAAATAAGTGTGAAAGGACAAGATAAGAGCTGTACTGCAGACAGTATAATTTCACAACAAAATTCTTAGACAGATCTTGCTACCTCTTAAGAATGAGCAGGTGCATTGTCATGAGCGAAAGCATTCCTTGGATCAACATTCCTGGTCTATTTTATAATCAATGCAGTATTCACATGAAAAAAAATGCCTTCATAATAAGACCCTGTGATTGCCCTGTACCATTCAAGGAAATCTACAAGATTATCCTTTGGAATTCCGAAAAACAGCTTCCAAAATCTGAACCAACCTTTCGTCCTTAAATTTAATGAACGCAAATCTCTGTAGATGCCCGTTTTTATTAGACTGTTTTGGGGGGAAGGCACCCAAATGTGATAAAGCCAAGGGTACTACTAAGAGAATTTGTTTGTTGACATCCTGATCAGAGAGACATGGTTAAACATGCTTTATTTGAAATAGCTGAATGGTATAAATATGGTTTATTCAAAATCTGTGACTGTAAACTGTAACCCCAATAGAAATAATTTTTGGCTTACATTAAGATTAACAAGCTACATCTAGTAAAGAAGATTTTGCCTAAAATGTATTGTATATGCCTTTTATTAAGTATAGCTATTTCAAAGTAATAGTCATATAATTAATATAGAATAGCAGGTTAAAAATAGGAGTGTCACAAGACATTCCTATAGTACAAATATATTTCCATATATTTTCGCTTAGCAAAAATCAAATAAAACTCATCTTAAACACAACCCCACTAAATCCAAAATTTCATATTGACCTTCATTACTAAATGAACATCTTGGCATAAAGACTTAAACACCAATCTACCTTCAACAAGGGAACAGATTGGAAAAGAAGAAAAATAACTAACTATCCGGGGTTGTTAAAAAGCAACATACTTAAGTTTATCACATCATTCTTACCGTATGGGACTCTAACTCTGCTACTTTCTCAGGGATCTCAGAACCCAAATAATATATTCTAATCACATGGTCAGTGCTTCCTGTTGCGATAAACATACCACCTAGAAGATTAAAAGAAGAATAAAAAGAGTAAGAGAATTAAAAAAAATTTTTGTGATTATTTTTTTGTATGCTACCTCACACTAGTGAAAGGGTTTTGAGAAATACAAGGTTATCTTCTCACCATTAAAGAATTACTAATTTTTAAAAGAAAAAAATACAGAAAATTATTAGAACAATTATATCATTCAGCCAATAAAATCTACTAATAGTACACCAAATACAAGTCTTTGGATGTTAAGTACTGAGGATCGCAGCCTTGAGATATTCTATGCAGAAAACACTTGCTATTGTTTGGTGTCACGAGTCAAACTATCTCTAGCTACAAATCCCTTTCTGTTGGCTACCGGAGTTGAATTTTAAAAACTCAATCACAATTATATATTCATTAAAGT
Source organism: Nesogale talazaci (assembly GCA_004026705.1). NCBI lineage: Eukaryota > Metazoa > Chordata > Mammalia > Afrosoricida > Tenrecidae > Nesogale > Nesogale talazaci. The sequence goes on from PVJH01003279.1 coordinate 130,645, forward strand.
CTAAAATGTTTTTGTTTTAAATGGTACATTCTGGGCATGTTTCTATTGTCACTCATACACCTTTTTTTGGCATCCAAAAGCTGAGAAATGTATCATTTACATCCCGATCATTTAATATTTTGGAAACTCAAAACACATTCAACTTTTATACACACCAGAACTGAAAGATGAACAAGATATCTGAACGCCAGGTCTGGATCTCTCAGTAAATTTCACTGCGCGATCTCTGAAGAGAAAAGTAGGGGATTTATATTTTCCATCTTGTTCATGTAATAGATAAAAATCTCAGCACAATACTGGATATTAGCAAATTTAGTGTCAATATTATAGAAATCACAAAGGTGAAATGGACCCTAACTCCTATTCCCATAACTAAAGTAAAAAGTGTATTTAACCTTAAAAAACCTACATCAGTATTAGCAAAGAAAATCTCATATTCCTTACTATCATCATGAAAACTTCAGTCTTCTCCCAAAGCAACAAATCAAACTGCTACTCCTTGTAATTTTTTGTGTATAAAGCACTCTTAATAATAAATGAATGACAATTTTTAAAAAATTCCAATGTCCAAGTCAAGTGTGATATGAGGGTAAATAAAAAGGTATTTTTGGAAAATCACAGAAACATTTCCTAAAGCAAAAATATCAAACTGTGAATTTATTGTTTCTTAACATACCCTTCTTCTAGAGCTATATACTTTTGAAGACATTACTTATTGCCATCTCTTGAACCCCTCCCTGGAGAGTTCTGTGCTCTCTTGTATGTACCATTTAGACATTTACACCGTCACAAATTGGCAGTTTTGACATCCTCAAGGGAAGCACAGTTTGTCCCTTTTAAATGGTGAGCAGGTTCTGGGAACAAAAGCAGACTTTGAAGAGTAAGCTCTGGGTTGTAGAGTAACTGGGGCAAGGTTTCTCAACAAAATCCTCATAGGCCAAGTCCTTGCTGGTGTCTTGTGATTAGGGGAAAAATACCTTAGTCTAATTTCCCTGCCCTTTTTCTCACCAATGTAGTTTTCAATGTTCTTAAAATTTCACAAGCATCTCTATCACACTTTGTCTGCCAAGAAAATCTCCCAAGATCCTACCTGTGGAATCCCCACAACAATTGCAATACCTGAGCTTATCTCTTTTCTTTGAACTTAGCTGGCCTAGCAGATCTCAGCTGGGCCCTTTGTTTCTGAAGCCACCTTAACAAAACTACAAGGACTCGTCAACAGCCACGCCCTATTCAAGGGCACACACACTCAGTTTGGAACTAACCTGTACATATATGAACTAGAATCCTATAAGCAATACTTTTGTACTTCTTCGTGTGTGTATACAGAAACAAACATACAAATACATCTTTTTCTCTCTGTGTGTATATATATATACACACACACACACACACACACACACATACACACACATACGTAAGTACACTAGTAAGAATCTTACACGGTACTAAGTAAAAAGAAATTTATCTTTTTCACAAAAATTTACACTTCCAGATTTACCTAAACTTCATTGTTTTCACATGCCATTGCCAGAAACAGATTGTTCCATCAGCACCAGTAGAAGTGAGGTATCTGGTTGTTCCTTTAGTTGATGGACAAAACTAAAAAATAAAATCATTCAATTTAAAGAATTTTAGGCACAAACTTTTAATTTCAAACACAGCATGTTTTATGCTCCCTCCCGGCCATAGGACAGAGTGAAAGTGCCCCCTGTGGGTTTCCAAGACTAAGTAACTCTTTATGGGAGCAGTAAGCCTCATCTTTCTCCCATGAAGCTGCTGATGGTTTGAAACCGCTAACCTTGTACACAGCAGCCCAGCACTAACCCAATAATAGTCAGATAATAAATTCACAATCCAGATCACAGAGGCCACAAAATAAAGACACTTTAAAATACATTCCTTAAAGAATTTATTTCCAGAGATTAGCAATCTTAATCTAAATTCTCCTGAGTAACAAACACCTTTTGAAGCAAACCAACATAGCCCACTGCTCTCACGTTGTTTGCGTTCATGGAGACCTTTAGGACAGTGTAAACCTGGCCCCATAGGGTTCGTAAGCTGGCAGAGTTCTACATAGGCAGATTGACAAAACGTTCTCCTGCAAAGCAGCTGCTGATTTCGAACTGCTTACCTTTATATGTTACCAGCTGAGCCTCTAGCCACTGTATCAGAGTTCCTCAAATATTTTCCATAAAGTTAATGCATTAAGAACTATAAAAAGCTAGTAACTGAATGCAATATAGAATATTTTAGTCTTAAAGGATTCTACGCTCATTTGACATCACACTCTAGTTGAATTTTTCTTGCACTACTTTTATTGCAATCAACTCAGACATAACTAGTGAAGACATTGCAAGCTTGTTAATTAGGCTTACAGAGGAAAAGAAGTTTAGAGTTCGTATAATTTCTCTGGGACTACCTTGGAAACGCTAGGGGGCAGTTCTACTCTGTGAGTCAAAATCTACTCAAGGACAGGTGGGCATGAGTCTGAGGATATGAGTAGAGGATGGATAGTAACTCTAAAGATCGTGACTAGAAATTGATTTCTGCAGTTTTGGATTTTAATATTTTGATCTTACTCTTCAACTGCAATAACTGGCAGTTTTCATTTTGAAATCTAAATTATAATTAACTTGCCACCATGGATAATGCACAGTAGATCAAATCTTTGTTCATATAATAGTGGGAAAGAGATATTTAAAAATAAAATACTACTAGTAGAAACTATGATGAAGACCAAGCCCACGGCAATGAAGTCACTTCTGATCAATTGCTGCCCTCCCTAGAGAGCAGGGCAGAACCACCGCTGTGGGTTTCTAGTCAGTAACTCTCTATGGGAGTGGAAAGCTTCATGGTCATTCCTACCTGCTAAGCTGGCATTGAGGAGCTCTATGTGTATCCACCACACCACAGGGCTCCATGAGAAACTAACATACCTACATAAAGGAGTGAACATACCACATTCTTGGATAGAAAAAAAGAAAACAATGTGAAAATGTTCAAACTACACAAAGCAATACTGAGATACAAATCCATGGAATGGGAAAAGGGCAATCTCGTTAACAAATGGGGCTGGCAAACCTAGATGGCCTTTGCGGAAAAATTAACCAAGACACATACCTCACACCATGGACAGAAATTCCTACACATAGAACCTAAAACTATAAGGAGAATCAAAGAAAAAATAGAGCCAAATCTACGGGCTTTCACTTATCGCGTAAGTAGAAATTCACAAACAGCAGACTATAAACTATATAAGCCAGAGACTTCTTCAAGTTAAGCCTTTATTATGCACATCAAAAGATTTCTCCAAAAGAGAACGTACAGGTTGCGAAAATAAAAATGACAATGTGGAAGTCAAAAAGGAACTAATCTCAAAAATTTACAGAAAACTTCACTACCTCTACAGCCATAATACAAGTGAAAACTAAAGAACCCAATTAAAAAGTGGATGAAGGACATAAACAGTTACTTGGAGAAGAGACTCAGGCAACTAACAAATACGAATGATATGAATAAATATACATACCGTCAGCCACTAAAGACAAATAAGTTAAAACAGTTCAGAGATCACTTCACCCCAACAATAAGAGTAAAGCTCAATCAAAGGCAAGGTAGCCGAGAGGAATTACCAAAGCCCGAATGAAGGCCAAACATGATAGGGATTGAAGGAAAGTAAAAGGAAATAGAGGACAGAACTGGGAGGCAAAGGACATTTCTCTAATACAGACAAGTATATGTGCAAATACACTTATATACAATGATAGTGGGATAGAGCTATGCACACAAATTGATTTATAAAATATTACGGTAGGAGATGGACATTGGGCCCCCACTCAAGTATCTCCTCAACACAAGAACAATTTGTACTGCTAGTACCCTGACATGATCGCTGAGGACAAAATGGGTACATAAGCAAATGTGACGAAGAAAGCTGATGATGTCCAGCTATTCAAAGATATAGTGCCTAGGGCCTTAAAGGCTTGAAGATAAACAAAACAATCAGGCATCTAGCTGAGAAGCAGCAATGCCCATGTCAAGAAGCACAGCAGCCCCGTGTCATCACCAGCGAGGTGTTGATGGGATCAGGTACCAGGCATCAAAGACCCAAAACAAAGCAAACTAACAAAGTATCAGTGGGAATGAGGGGGAGGGCTAAGTGGAGAGCCAGAACCCATCAGCAGTCAGTTGGCTGTCAGAGGGACACGAGAAAGAGGAGGGCCGGTCAGGATACAGGATAGCACCGATGAAACACACGACCTTCCTCTAGTTCTTTAATACTCCCACCCCAATTCTATCTTACCAACCTGGCTAGACCAGAACAAGTATACTGGTACAGATAAGAGTTCGCAACACAGGGAATCCAGAGCAGATAAACTCCTGAGGGCCAATTAGGGGTGCAGTGATACATGGTAGGTAAGGGGAAATAAAGGGGAATCAACTACAACAATCTACATATGGCCCCCCTCCAGAGGGATGGGCAGCACAAAAGTGGGTGAAATAAGATAGCAGTCAGTGTAAGACATGAAAAAAAGAATTTATAAATTACCAAGAGGATATTAGGGAGGGATATTGAGAAGCTAATGCCAGGGACTCAAGTAGAAAGAAAATGGTTTGAAAAAGATGAAGACAACATATGTACAGACATGTTTGACACAGTGGATATATGTACAGATTACGATAAGAGCTGTAAGAGCCCCCAATAAAAGAAAAAAGAGAAAAAAGTGCTGGCAAGGGGTTCGAGATTGGAACCCTTACATACTACTGGTAGGACTGTAAAATGGTGCAAATTCTGTGGAAAATGGCATTTCCTTAAAAATTCAGGAATAGGAATAGCATTTGATCCAGCAGTCACACTACTAGGTAGATGTCCTAAAGAAAAAATATCAGAAATACAACTATACATACATATCCATGTTCACTATCAAATTATTTATAATAGCAAAATGAGAGAAGCACTATGGTAGTTATATAATGTTATCAATTTGAGAGGATTACAAATGAAGGGGTGGAGTCTAGCACGTCAATCATTGTATAGCCAATGTGTGTGGACATGGCCTTCCCCTGAAGATTCTGGGAAATTTTCCTCCTTAGAAATATATTTCCTCCTTGGACGCATGGGAGACACACTTTCTCTCTGCACTCTACTGACAAGACACATGCTAAGCTGATAGAGCCCTGCCCTGGGAACTGGAGAAGCCACGTGGAGACCCCTGCAGTGCTGTGATGCTTACAACTCTACCGGATCCAGAAGACTTCCTACTTACAGGCCTGTGATTTTCCTGCCCTCGGCATCATTGCATGTGTTTGTGACTCTGAAGAGGAGTTTGTAGGTTGGTAGTGGACATATGAGTAAATATCAGACTTAGGGACTTGATCTGGACTGGGCTGAGATGTTTTATCAATATTCAATTGCTCTTATATGAACCTCTTTCTCTTTTTTTAAATTTTTTTTTGTTTTTGGGGCATCACTGCCCTCTAGTGGTGAGAATACGAGGCCCAGCCTTGCTGCTGGATTTGAACCTCCAACCCAGTGGGCCACAGTCGCGCGCACAACCACTACGCCACCGGGGCTCATTCTAAACCTCTTTCTTATACACATATGAATGTCAATGAATTTGTTCCGCTAGTCTATCCAGACTAACACAGCAACCTAAATGCCCATCAACATATAAATGCATAAACAAATTATGGTACATATATACCGTGGAATACTATGAAATGTTGAAAAATAAAGTAGTGCCGTATCTCATAATGTGAATGAATCTGAAGAACATTATGCTATGTAAAATTAGCCAGTCACAAAGGACAAATATTGTATGAGTTCACTAATATATGCCACAGAAAGTTTTACACAAAGGAAATAAAATCTTTGATGCTTACCAGGGATAGAAGGTAAGAAAAGGGAATGTCTTAACTAGATAATAGATACATATTAATATGAATAGAAAGACAATATACAATAAGGGGTGATTAGCACAGTATCACTAATGAAAAAGAAAGTGAGGAGAGGAGTACAAAGTTACAGATACCAAAGGTAAATACAATTATATACACAATCCTGCAATGTAATAATAAACGTTCATATACAAGTGAATACATAAGGGACCATTATTGACCACATACAGGTCTGGCAGATGATATTTCTATATATACATTTTTTACTGAAGATATGCCCACGTATGTAATAGAGCAAACAGGCCGCGAAGGTACATCAACTGCCTAGCCAAAGCCAAATATACTGACCTGCCGGGCCTGGGGGCTTGGGTCCCTATTCTTGGGGGAAACTGACGTCAGAGTCAATTGTTGTACAATAGTCTACAAAGATAATGATCTGCCCCATCTTACTTTGGTGAATAGTGACCGGAGCCTTGTGAGTAGTCATCTAAGATGTAACTGTTGCTTTCTTTCCATCAGACCAAAGAAGGGTGGAAAAAATTAAAAGGATGTGGAAATTATTAGTTCAAAGCACTAAATGATCACACAAACCTCAGCCTCCATGACCCAGAAGCCAGAACAATTAAATGGTGCCCAGCTAATACTCTGAAGGGGATCACAATAGAGGATTCTGAATAGAGTAAGAGAAAACGATGACAAAAACTCAGGAACAAACTCAAGAACGAGCTTTCCTAGCCTGAGAAAGAATGGTGAAACCCCCCCAGCACTGGAACTCTTAATCACTCTTCAGGTCTGCAATTGAACTTGCCCCACAGGCTCATCTATCATTCAAACAATAGGTCTTTAAAAGGATCGTTAAAACTGGGGAGTTGGGGGAAATTACTTATTGATAATCACTACAATTATATCAGTTCAACTTTGTTAAGAAAGGAAGTGACATGAAGGATAGGAAAGAGAAGGGAAGGGGTGGGAATTAAAGTGAAAAAAAAATGAAATTGAAAAAGAAAATATCAGATAAATTAGAGACAATCAATAAATGTGTATAATATGCAAAATGCCCATCGTTACTATGTACAAAAACAAAACTAAGAAGAAGAACTTGAAAGTTCTGGGCAGTGTTATAAACTGAAACACCCAAAGCAAACACACACACTGCCATCAAGTCAATGCCTACCTATATTGACCCTGTAGCGCAGAGTAGAACTGCCCCTGCGCTTCTGAGATTCTAACTCTTTAGGGGAGAAGAAGGTCCTGTTTTCACCCAAGGAGCTTTCTAACTGCTGATTTATTTTAGCAGGCCAATGCCCCCAGGGCTTCTATAGATTGAAATATGTTGCCCTAAACTATTTGTTGCAAATCCTCACTTCTGTGCCTATAGTTTTAATCTCATTTGGGAACGGATTGTCTTTGTTATATAAATCAATCAGTATTAGTATAGATATACTGTAAATTAAACTCTTTTGAGATATAAGAGATTAAATAAGATCAAACAAATAAGCTGAGCAGAGATGGGAAAAGATAAAAAACAAGCACATAAAGATCACTCCAGAGCAGAAGCTGAAAGAAACAAGTCCCTTTTTTCCAGAGCCCAGAGAAAACGACGCCCTCCTATAGATCCCACAGCCTGAATCTAGATTTAAAGTTTTAGCCTCTTAAATGATGAGTAAATAAATTTATTTGTTAAAGCCATCCACCTGGGTATTTTTGTTAGAGTAGCCAAGCAGGTGTTGGTGTGTGGCTGACAATTTTAAATAGAGCAATAACGTGATCTAAGAGAAGGTGTCCCTGAGATGACATGTACACAAAGTACTTATAAAGTGCAGGGGGTGGGGGGTGGAAAGCCATGTGGATATTTAAGGATTCTACAAACAGGAAGCAGCAAGAGAAATGGTAGGAAATACCTCGTGTGTTCAAGATAACACAGGGGGTAGCAGTCAAAGGAGAGTAAAAAAGGGCAAGTGAGTTTTTATGAGGTAAGGTCAAAAAGAACAAAGTTTTATAGGGTTTTGTTGGTCATTTTAAAGACATGGGTTTTTACTCTGAGATTGGAATCTACAGGGGTTCTGAACAGTAGTGCCATGATCCAATTTCTCTTTCAAAATCAATCTGTCCGCTGAGGAATGGTATGGATGATCAAAGTCCTGAGAATTTTTCAGAATCTGAATATATTTTGACAGTAAAGTAAATATCATTTGCCAGCCAATCTGAATATATTTTGACAGTAAAGTAAATATCATTTGCCAGCCAATTAGCAATGGGGCATAAAAGAAAAAAGCATGAGATTATCCCAAAGGTTTTACATTCAGTAATTGGAAAAAATGAAGTTTTCATTTGTTGACATGGGGAGATGTAGGAGTGAGCATATCCAGGGAAGAAAATCGAGGAGTTCATTACTGAATATGTTAAGGTTGAGATGCTGCGGAGATAACAAGTTGGCGATGTGAAAAGGGTAGTTCAACACACCAGTATGTAGCTAAGAGTGAGGTCCAAGATGGACATCTAGAAAGATGATACTTGAAACCTTGAGACTCAGTAAAATCTCTAATGGAAAGATTGATAAAGAACATGTCAGTGGCTCTCTAGGACACTCCAACATCCAAAGTATGTGAACGAAAATAAGCGAAAACTAGTAAACCAAACTATAGAGGAATCAGTTTCATAAATATTTTTCAAGGTAACCAGTCATTATTTTCTATAGTCAGTCAGATTAGATGACAGGATCACAAGAAATAGGTAATCTCCACAAAGAAAATTCATGACATAATCTTGTGTGGTCAAATTCTGACGTCTGTGTTTTTGTAATTGAATACACATTCAACCCAATTCTTCCTAACTCATCATATAGGCAAAATATTATTTAAGTAATATACAAAAATATTAACTGGCATACTAATAGGAAAAGTAAATGAAAATAATTCTCCCATTCTCAAAAGTGATTTTTTACTTACATGTAAAAGATAGTTTCAGAAAGATTCTTGTTTTGCTCTCAGTATCATAAAGAAGATGGCAAAGTTCTACCTACTTAGTTTTATTAAGTGAAATTTTATTTGGCAGTTCCTTGTACTTTTACTACCAACATCTGGTAAAAACAATTTTTCTTTTGTTTTTTTTGGGCATCACTGCCCTCAGGTGGTGGGAGCAGGCCCAGTCTTTGCTCCTGGGAGCTAGAATTGAACCTCCATCCCAGTGGGCCGCAGTCCCGTGCACAACCACTACGCCACAGGGGCTCAGCCAAAATCATGTTTTTCAAGTTAGACTCTATGTATATCTTGTCTAAGAGCTAGTAATGTGTTTCTTAGGCCATTTATTTACCAGTCATCTCTCCCCTTTACAAACTGAAGAGATCTAGAAGTTGTTTCATATGCATTTGAAGAATCTCTCTAATCAGTTTTCTAATTATTTCTGATGGAACAGATTCACATGAAAAATATTTATTTAGAAAATGTGGGGCTGATCCCCGGTGGCGTAGTGGTTGTACACGGGACTGCAGCCCACTGGGACGGAGGTTCAATTCCCGCTCACAGGAGCAAAGGCTGGGCCTCCTACTCCCACCACCAGGGCAGTGATGCCTAAAAAAAAAAAAAATGTGTCTGCAGTCTAGGAGGAACACTCCTGAGAGGATCTTTCTCTGGTTGTTATCCACATGATGTGTGTGTGTTTGTGTGTGTGTGTGTGTGAATTGTCATCACATGTGAGAGATATGGTGTCATTCTTCTTACCTGAATTGAAGTAATAGAAGCGGAATGTCCCTGAAGCACTGCAACTGGTGCACAAGTTCGAAGACACCACACTCTTACAACCTTATCACAGCTCCCTGCGGCGATCAGTGTATTCTCATAGTTCACAGCCATGTCAGATATTTCAGCAGAGTGCCCTCTAAGTGTAGCAAGGAGGCGTCCATCATCTGTAGCCCAAATTTTTACCAAACAATCATCTGAACCCTAGAGTGACACAAAGGCACAGGTTGATAGTGAAGTACAACTTGGTCATCACAGATACACACAAGATGCACATACCCCAAAAGCAAAGAGTATTTTTAAGTTCCTTCAAAGCTTTTCATTTTAAGTTTCTTCTCTGTACAATATGGATCCAGTCACAAAAATAAACAAGCCTTAGATGATAGCATTAATAGTACTATTCAAATTGGCAATGACATCTATAAAAACGCCTCAAAAATACTACTAGTCCAGGTAATGTTAAATGGTTTTAACCCACTTTTATGTGATTTGGCATTAACTGACTGATCTGAAGTAGGTTTTTCTTAATTGCCTGAATAGTTTTTTCTGCAAATACTTAAAAATGTAACTAAAAGTCTAAATGCATGTCTTGACAAACCTGAAGCAGTTAAATAATGGCTGTTGAAAAACTGAATTAAACTTCCTGCTGAGACTCTCGAAAGAGTTTTTAAAATAGTAAAAAGTAATTCTCCTCTAATGTGATTGATGTAATTTAATAGTTATCTGTTAAGAAAGAGGGCAATTACCATCCTCATTATGATCATCAACCTGCAAATATTGAGGTGACACATTTAGAGACCTAAGGTTGTCAATGGAAGAATTTGCAATGAACTTTAGAGCTACACTTTTGCCAAATACTAACCATTTCCAATACTGTAGCATAGCAATGTAAAATGAAAATTATGCCATTAGGCATACTTCTACGCTAACTTAGTACTTATGCAATGAGATGAAGCCTCTTGAGAAATGCTCCTGTGCTACAATTTTGTATTCAAAAGCATACGATATTATCTGATTAATAAAAAATCTCAATTTAAAAAGTAATGCATACTAAAATAAAAGACACATAAAACAACTACAATCTTTATAAGTGCATGGGTTCAGGTACTCATTAAGAATGATGCAGTTAATAATTAAGTAAATCGGCAGAATTATGCATAATAGAATCTTTCTTTTAATAAATATTTGCTAAAATGTGTTAAATTCAGAAGCTAAATTTGTTTCACATAAATTAATCACCTCTAGACTATGAGTTGATTCTATGTAGAATATAAAAACAGAAGATTTAATTTTCCTATATTGCTTCCCAAAAGATAGTAGACAGTATATTATTTACCCATATAGTATGAGAAAAGATTTTCAGTCTCCAATCATCTTTTTCTAAATCTATATCTCCAGAAAGGATAAATTACCTATAAAGCATAATGCAATGTTATGAAGTCTAGCTCCCATTGCTACAAATTACCAATATACTATAATATCATAAATTTTAAGCTCACTGTAAAAATTCTTCTCCCACTGCGGTCAAAGGCTACACAGTAGACAGATGATAAGTGACCCAGAATTCTCTTATGCATCTTAATGTGCTGGTAAGCAGATGAAGGGAAAATATGGCTGAAGCGACTGTATCCCGTTAATTGCCTGGCAGAGGTGATATTCACTAAAAAAAACACAAAAAAGATTCACTTCTTAACAATTACAATGTACTTGACGAAGTTAATTTATGAATATTAAGATGAGACAAAACAGCGTACACAACACAACACAGCAATTCTAGCCCATGAAAAGTCTAAGTTTCCTTACAAATTTCCTTATTTGATAAATTAAGTCCACTATCCAAAAACACTAAACATAGTCTTCTGTTAAATCCCAGGGGTCTGATCTATCTTTTTGTCTTACTAGGGCTTCTTAAATAGACTCAACTTTCTTGGTACACTACAGAAAAAGACACTGTCGGTTAAAACGCACAGGTAAATCGTACTGTACCATGAGAAATTTTAAAATGAACACTCTATCTGGTTCAAACTCAGAGTGAACTTGAGCCTCAACCCTGCATGTCAGTGCACCACACTTACAGCTCTCCTAGACCATCACAGAGTAGAACAAGAGATCTCCATCAAGGCAGCAGAAGAGCCCTGCTGGCATCATGGTTATGCATGGGAATACTAACCACAAGGCCAGCAGGATCAGCCGGCTCCGAGGGAGAAAGTCAACATTGTCTACTCTCCTAAAGAGTTACAGGCTCAGAAACTCACGGAGCAGTTGTACTTTGCCCTATGAGTCACAATTGACTTGATGGCAGTGCTTTCTTTGGTTTTATGATGCTATTTAGGTTTTAAGGCGTAAACAACCCTTTCTAGGATTGCCTACGCATACTCCACTTCTGGGTTTTTGAATCTATAGACATTCTTCGTGTTAACAATGAACTTCAGAAGCATCAACTCCTATTAAAGTCATCTTAAGTTCTGTCCCATTATTTTGTTTTGCCTTGTTCCTCATTTTCTTAAAAAGCCACTGAAATAAAGCGTACATCTACACAACTCTCCAAATACATCCTGGATTCTCCTCGCTTTCCTGAAATGGAAAACGTCACCCCAATGTCAGGATTTACAACCACCCACTTGCCCCTTATAATTTCTCCAGACCTCTTTTATACAAGGAACATATTTAACACTCAACATATACTTGAACAAAAACATAAGATTCCCCCTAAATTCAAAGTCACTTTGAATTAAGATCACACCGCATAAATACAGTACAAGTGATAACAGCTTTATGTTTAAGCAAGGCAAAATTAAGGCAAGAGTTGAGTTCTAGCTAGATTAGTACAATTAGAACCATGCCACAATAAAAAATATGAAACCTTTCAATGTCTCACAATCTTAAGAGCAATGGAGTCTTTCTTTCAGGCAAAGGTAGGTCCACTGGCCATTTTAAACTGACAAAAATGACAAAAAATGAATGGTGAATAGCAAAATCAGCAACACCTTGGATGTAAATCATAAAAACAAGCTGGAGATCTGAATATTTATGTAATACTGAGGAGGTGAGTGAACAATGGCAGGATGTGCACAAGCATCAGCACTAGCTAAGATTGTTCTTGAGAGTGGCTACTCATCACAACTCCCGGAAGGCCTATGGGTCAAAGGTGAGATAAGCATGTATCTCACTTGGAAACTTTGGAAATTCCCCTCTCATCAAGCACTTCTTGCTTTTGCTTGGCTTTTATCAGTCTATACTTTGCAGGTGGAGGCAGAGCTTCTCAATCTTGGAACTGTGGATATTTTGAGCTGGATTAGTCTTTGTTTTAGGGACTATCTGGCCATTGTAGGGTACTTAGCAATATTGGTGGCCTATACACTAGATGCCAGTAGCAAGTCCCCTTTCTCAAGCTAGAACCACCAGAATCACTTCCAGACATTGTCAAATGTCCCCTTAGAAGAGTAAAACTACCCAAGGCTGGAACCACTGCTTGAAGGTTAAAAGTAAACCTAACAATATCAACATGAAAAAAAAGAAAACAACAAAAAAGAAAAACTTTCAGGAAAAGAATGAGCCACAGAAATGAATAAAGGGAGGAAAGAAGAATGGGAGGGAAACAGTAAACCGTTACCAGTAAGGAAAATCATTCACTCATTCATTTATTCACCCAACAAATAATTTGAGTTTCTCAAAGGAATATAACTTAGCATGTAAACATGATGATTTTAACCCATAATAATTGGGACCTCAGACTTTCAAATCAGAAACAACTACTGGACATTTTATGCATCTTTACAGTGTATATAATTTAGCTTTACTTAAAATCCCTTTATAAAAAACTAATAAATAATTGAAAGGAAAATTTGGAAATAGTTTCTGTAAGTATAGCAAAATCTTAATATTTAAAATATAAAACTTAGTAACCTCAAACCAAACAGATGATTGGATAAATGAGATCAACAATAAGGCACATTAGAGAAAATATGAATAATGACCACAATCAAATAAAATGTTCTATCTTACCTATCAGAGAAATCCAATTGGAATAAGGTATAGTTTTGAACCCACTAAATAAACATTTGAAAACAATTCTAAAACCCACTGCTGGCCATCGAAATGGAAATGGCATACATCTACTCTTCCAGTAGCACTGTGGAGTAATAGGACCCAAAATAATTTGACAATACATTTCAAGAATTATGAAAATGTAAACATTCACTAACTCATCACTGAGATGTTATCCTGGAACTATAGATACCTGATTAATAAGAAAAAACTTATACAGACAACATATTTACTATAGTGTTCTTTAAAATAACTATGAGTTCAGTTAACAGGAATGGATAAGACTACACAATGGACTAATATGCAAGCATTAATAATGAAAAATACAAGACTATAGCAATGCAGAAAATTTTAAGTATAAAACAAGATACACAAAACAAGATTGGATGTGGACTGTGGCTTACATTATGTAAAGATATGTGTACATACATGGATAAAATCTAGAAAAAACAAAAAGAAATGAAACCAGTCTCTTTGGGTTGAAAGTGCTTAGAATTTTTTTCATGAAATATTTTTTCACATGTTTGAAGTAAAATTGTCAGTAAAGATTCCACGCCCATTTCAGTTTTACTTTTCCTCCATTTTTTACTCAGAACAACATCTAGGTCCAGCGGGTAAGGAATCTGAAGGGGCTTTTTTTGGGGGGTGGGGGTTATTCAAGAAACAGTGTAAATAGTGAGAGTGACAAAATACTTTAAGCCATATGTTTTAATCTTAAATATATATTTCTAGTAGAGGCGCCCCTAGTCATCAATGACTGCTCTGGTGGTGTAGTGGGTTCCACACTGGGCCGCTAACCACACAGTCTGCAGTTTGAAGCCACCAGCCCCTCCATGGAAGAAAGATGGAACTTTCTGCTCTCCAAAAGGCTTACAGCCCCAGAAACCCAGAGGGGCAGCTCGACTTGGTCCTATGCTGTCGCGCTAAGGCAGAACTGACTGGTTTGGTCAAATAGGTTTGGTTTTGAATCGGAGTCATCACAGAGCCACCACAGCCACTGAGAGAGTGCCCCTCACAGCACCCCCACGTGGAGAGAATTTCCCCACGTGGTATCTGGAGCGTCTGAACCACCAACCTTTCCATTAGCTGTTCGACACTTACCCAACAATGCCATCTAGGCTTGCTGCCACTCATAACATTTACAAAATGTTCTATGTGTTATAGGTATAACCTCAGCAATTTTCAAAAATTTATTTATCCATTCCCTGAGATGACAAAATCTATCATTGTTTCTCAGTCCAGTCAACAGGTAATGTTAACGAGCCTTTCGCCCCACTCAGTTAGGAATTCCAAGAACACTCACCATTCCCTGTATTCTCCATTTAGTCAGTTTCTCAGTACTATTTATTGTTTTATTCAGGTATCGACAGAGTACTGTACATTTTGCACATAAGGCACCTAGTTAAATAACATATATGCATGCATATTAAGGGGCCTCCAAATGGAATTAGAGAGTCTAATTTCATTTTTCCTTAAACTTACTGAAACTCCCTTGTCTATCGCACATACCACATATAGGAAACTAATGTGCGAAGGGGGGAGGGATAGTAGTTACATAATCTGGTGTCAATTTGGAGAGGATTACACGTGAAGGGGTGGAGTCTGACCTGTCAAACAAGATATAACCAATGAAGCCTCTGTATGGGGATGACATTCTCCTGAGAATTCTGGGAACTCC